>RJVU01047120.1:5793192-5840646 GCA_003731715.1 Anabarilius grahami | reverse complement strand
GAGCCATCGGATTTCAACAAAAATATCTTAATTTGCGTTCCGAAGATTAACAAAGGTCTTACGGGTGTGGAACGGCATGAGGGTAAGTAATAAATGACTAACCCTTTAATGCACTATGCCCGTTGCCATCCAAAGCCACTCCCACCAGTCTGCTCCTATTGGATACGCTTGACCAGAATCAAATACAGCCTTGCTTGAGTAGGAAATACTTCTTAGCAAACTTTTAGTCACAATGGTGTCAACTTGTATTGTTCCCGGGTGCAAGAATTCAAAGAATAAATGTTTAGAATTAGCGGTAGTGAGTTAGTTTCATTTTCAGGGAAGAATCCAGGGAATTGTAGGCACTGGCTAAAGGCTGCAAAGAATCGTAAAGAACACTGCGATGGAAAATCTGAAAAACCTCTGTGTTTGTAGGCAAAATTTCAAAATGGATGACAACAAACACAGTGTTTTAGGCCAAACAGAGGGGAAAAACTGAAAGAAACTGCAGTTCCATCATTTAATTAGGAAGATAAGGAACGGAAAGTACCTTCCGCCTAACCCCCTGAAGTAAAAAAACACTGTTGCGTACAAGACTGTTGCCATAGTGTTCCTGATGCAATGAAATCCAGGCAGACAAGAAATGATTATGTCAAAGATCAAATTTGGAAAAGGAATAACAAATTTATAAAGTAAAAATGTAAAATTATAAAGACAACAAATGAATTAGATAAATATGAAAACTGTAATAGCAAATAGGTTTAAACTATTTTTTTATCTATCTTATTCAATAGTTTATAATAAAATCCAAAGTATTGTATCTAACAGATGAAGATTGTGAAGATCAAAGTATAGAGAAAGGAGGAGCCAAATGAAGTAAGATATTTGCAGAATGAAAGGAAAGGTAGTAGAGAAGAAGCAAAAGTAAAGAGCAAAATAAGAATATATATGAAGGAAACTTACATCCTCTTAAACTTAAGTTTTGGTCTGAGAAAAAAAAAACTTATTTATCCATTATGTCATAGTTGGTGTAACGGCTAAGTCAGCGTGACTGGACAAAAGTTAAAGACAGATGAAAATAGATATACAAGATGTTGTTTTGACACCTTTAAGACCTTTAAGAGAATATCGCTGATCTTGCATTCTCTCATGTCTGCAGAGATGGAAACAGACATATTTTGATACAAAGGTACATCACGTATTCAATTCTGATGGAAAATACACCCACTCAATCTTACAGCCCAGAAGAGACAATAGAGCTTACATTTGAAAATAATCAAACATATCAGGGCATATAGTAGAAAAGAAATTATTAAAGAAATCATATATAAACGTCCTTATAATGTAAAATAAGGACTTTAACAATTAATGATTAAATAAATACATAGCTATCAATGACTAGAATTCATAAAAAGGAATAATTAATAAAAGAAATAAATACAAGACAATAAATTGAATACATGCATACACCAGTTCCATTTGACCATAATGCTGTTAAAGAGTTGACGATGTATGATAACTGTTTTGTTAATAAAACTCTGCCAATCTGACTGTCTGTGGGCAGGGATAATAATAAATAAACAGGAATGTCTTGGTCATTGTTCATTCACACATACTACCAACATTGTAACAATACAAATGGGGTTGAAAAGCGGCTAAATTACGCTTTAACTCAGCATTAGATGACGGCAAAGAAAAAAACAGCTTCCGCAACTTGACCACCCAGTATCTTTCTTGAAATCTTGTAAAAAAATGTTGAGTGGGTTTGAGCACTTACCAAGAACTCAAGAGTGCGACCGATATCTAGGATGGATTTCACTCCAGCAGACACAACAGCAATAGGTGTTCGACCCAGTTCAGTGAGGTCCGCACTCACATCCAAGGCTGCAAGAGATAATACATCGGACACTGAATACAGGCAGTATACATTATGTATAATGTGCATATTTCACACGGACAATTGCTAAATAAACATACAGTTTTCTCCATCTCTATGTACTCCTCCAATGCCTCCAGTTACAAAGACAGGAATCCCAGCTTTGTGAGCCGCAATCATTGTCCCGGAGACAGTGGTGCCACCTGACAGACCCTGCATTATCAAAATAGACATTTCACATAAAAATGTATATTGACATAGATACACATAGAAGTTTACTTCAGTTCCAGACCTTGCTGATGACATAAGGAAGGTCTCTTCTGGACACTTTTAGTGCTGTTTTGTTCTGTGCCAGGAAGTCCAGTTCATCCGAAGAAAGGCCCACGTGAATCCTCCCCTCAAGAATCCCAATGGTTGCTGGGATTGCACCTTCAGACCTCACAATAGCTTCCACTTCCTTTGCTGTGCTGAAATACAGAGGAAATGCAGCCGATTGGTAAATACTGAATCCAGATATGAATCAGAGTATTGATTCAAAGTTCTCCACCTTCTAGTCTTTAAAAAGCTTGTGCAATAATACAACAGAATAATACTACTTTTTTTCTTTCTTTTTTTTTTTAGATAAAGGGGCATGTGACAACCCTGACAACCAGAATGACGCAAGGGAATTGACAGCACTATAAGAGATTTCTCTTTTTTTTTTACCTGAGATTGTGAGGATAAGGCATTCCATGTGTAATAATAGTGCTTTCCAGAGCCACAACTGGCCTGTGATCCGCTAAAGCCTCTTTCACATGAGGATGGATGGTAAACAGGCTGTCTGTATGGAGAAATAGGGACACTGTATTCAAAACACTGTACCATTGAACATTCAAATTTGGTGACCCAAGACAGATTGCACCAAGTTTAAATTGGTTCTCAGGTCAGGTGTATGGCGATTGATCACGACAAATGTTTGTTCTCAGAACTTTGGCTAACTTTCTGGCAGGGGTTACTCAAAGTTATGAACAAACAGTCTTCCAGTAACATTAACAGAATGTTTGTTCAAAGTTATCTGGTCTTTAATCATGTTCTCAAAACGTGAGCACAAAAACATTATTTATACATTGTTCATGGAACTTTTTTCTGAAATGTTTTAGTTGGTCTGATGTTTTTTAAATGTTACTACTCGTTTCAGAATATTCAGAGAACATTCAAAAGTAAAGTTCCCATAATGTTTGCAAAAATATCAAATGGAATGTCCCTTTAAAGGAACAGTTCACCCAAAAAATGAAAATTCTGTCATCATTTACTCACCCTCAAGTTGTTCCAAACCTGTAAAAATGTCTTTGTTCTGTTGAACACAAAGGAAGATATTTTGAAGGAAGTTTGTAACCAGGCCGCTTTGGGGCACCATTGACTTCTATAGTAGGAAAAAAAAAATACTCTGGAAGTCAATGGTGTCATATGCTTTCCTGTAGCTCAGTGGTTAGAGCGTGGCACTAGCAATGCCAAGGTCATGGGTTCGATCCCAGGGATTGCACATACTCAGATACAAATGTATAGTATAATGCAATGTAAGTCGCTTTGGATAAAAGCGTCTGCCAAATGCATAAATGTAAATGTAATGTAAAATGGTGTCTCACAACTGTTCAGTTTCCCCCATTCTTTAAAATATCTCCCTTTGTGTTCAACAGAACAAAAAAAATTATACAGGTTTGGAACAAACTGAGGGTGAGTAAATGATGACAGAATTTTCATTTTTGGGGTGAACTATCCCTTTAACGTTCCAATAATCAAGACAAAACAGCAAAACCTTCTTAGAACATATTTTTGTTAGCTTCTGTGGAGCTTTTGGTCATTTTGGACCATTTACTTTAATTATATGGAAATTAAAAGCTTGGATATTCTGATAAATATTTTCTTCTAGGTTTCATGGAAGACAAGAAAACAGGTTTGGAACAACAATGAGAGCAAATAATAATTTTGAATTAAATATTCAGTGATAAGACGGTCATACAGTCAGTGGTGCAATTAGTCTGAAAGGTGCATTGCAGAGAAACATGAAATTGGGACAAGGTTTCTCTAACTATAAATATCTTTAATGTGGAGATGTGGTTTGTGCTACTTTACCTTTTTTGCAGAGTCTGCTGGATGAAGTGTTAATGCAACGTTTAAGCAACGCAGAAAACCTCCACAACATCTTCAAAACAGGATCTTCAGTTCAGCAAAACTCAATAATTCGAAAATACAATCAAACCACCGCCTGCTGGAGTTTCCAAATCATTCAAAGGAAGCAATTTGTCATGCTCTGTTTGTTAGAGACAAGCGACCTGCTGAAATATGCAACTGCAACAATCCTGCACACGTTTCAAAAGAAATCACTAAAGAATAAAACCAACATACGGGTCATGTAAACAATTCAGGACTTCAGTCGTCCAGTAAAGTGAGAGAAAATAGGCGGCGGTCGCTCATTAAAACGCTTCTCACGCGCTACTCACTAGTGACTTCAGTCACGATTCGGCTTAAATCAATTCAAATCTTTATTTTGAATATTAAATTCTCAATTTAATCTATTTGCATTGTTCTTCTCGGCTCGACTCCACTAGGTTGAACTTTGATCCGGTTGGGTCTGTTTGTACTAGCCTAGAATCGCATCAGTTGCTTTTTACTCAGAACGGCACTGATTTGAAAGTGAATTGATTCATTAACCATTTTTTGGAGAATACAGTGTTTCTACTTTCAAAATAAGTGTCCGATTTAATAATACGTAAAAATGATCGAAAACAACATTTAAAGGGATAGTTCACCCAAAAATGAAAATTATCCCATGATATCACCCTCAAGCCATCCTAGGTGTATATGACTATCTTCTTTCAGACGAACACAGTCGGAGATATATTTTGAATGGGGGGCCACGTTTTGAAGCCAAAAATGCATCCACCCATAAAAAGAAGTAATCCATAACAACTCCAGGGGGTTAATAAAGGCCTTCTGATGTGAAGCGATGGGATTTTGTAAGAAATATATCTATATTTACAACTTTATAAATTCAAATAACTAGCTTCCGGCAGACGACCGTACGCGGAATACGCAAGTTGACGCCAAATGAGTAACCCCTGACACGATGTATGACGCAGGATGTTGGAGAATTGTAAGCTTGGACGCCTCTCGCGGTTCAAACAAATAGGGCTGTGCAACAAATTTAAGCTCCTCTTTTCTTATATCGAAATCCGCTGACATTTCTCTTTAAAAATTATCGTTTTAGACTTATAATCCATCCTGTGTTCGTCATTACATTGTGCGTTGGGTCAAAGGATACTCTTCCAAGTCGACTTGCGCATTCTGCGTATGGTCGTCCGCCGGAAGCTAGTTGTTTGAATTTATAAAGTTTTAAATATGGATATTTTCTTACAAAAACGCATCGCTTCACTTCAGAAGACCTTTATTAATATCCTGAAGTCGTATGGATTACTTTTTTTTATGGATGGAAGCATTATTTTTGGCTTCAAAATGCGGCCCCCCATTCACAACCATTATAAAGAGGACAAGGATATTTTTAAATATATCTCCGATTGTGTTTGTCTGAAAGAAGATAGTCATATACACCTAGGATGGCTTGAGGGAGTAAATCATGGGAAAATTTTAATTTTTGGGTGAAATATCCCTTTAAATCATTGGTACTCCATGTATTCTTCAGAGATCATGTATGTGAGCCTCAACAACATCATTTACATATTTCTTGGTTACAGGTTTCAGAAAACAATAACACATCATATCCCTAATTCTGCACTCGTTTTCTTTGAAAATGTATTCAGATTTGTCATTCCTTGACACTTCAGGAATTACAAAAAAAAAAAACTGTGACAATAACAATTTCATGCTTTCCTGTAGCTCAGTGGTTAGAGCATGGCACTAGCAATACCAAGGTCATGGGTTCGATCCCAGGGATTGCACATACTCTGATACAAATGTATAGTATAATGCAATGTAAGTCGCTTTGGATAAAAGCGTCTGCCAAATGCATAAATGTAAATGTAAATGTAAAAAATAAATGGTTTGTGCAATTTGTTTATTATAGAAAATTGATTTTCTGTAGCTTAAACAGTAGAACATGCTGCTAGAAATGGCAGTTTCATGGGTTCAATTCCCAGCAAATTCAAAAATATTAAATGTGTACATTGAATGCAATGTAAATAGCTTTAGATAAAACATCTGCCAAATATAAGTAAATGTCTTATATTTTCACATTTTTATTTTTTCTGTCTTTCTCAAAAAGTAACTTAATAACTTACTTGATATACCAGTTTATACATACAGTAGACAACATTTTGGACTCAGAAAGTTACAGTAATTGATTATGTCAAGCTTAATTCAAAGAGGCTGTAACTTTAAAGCATGTTGTGCGACAGCTTTAGTCTCTGGTAAACCTTTCACATCTAAAGTTGTAAAGCTACTCAGGACTGAACCACTGTAGTACACATCTGTGGTAAGAACTGAAGAATTCTCGTTCAGTAAAATGCCTGTCTCTGCGATGGAAGACTTTAAATCATGACACTTAATCAAATTGACAATTGCATGAGCTTTATGTTCTTCAATCAGCTTATAGCATTCAGTGACGGGGTTATAGTTCATAGGAAACATTGACTCCAAGATGTTTTCCTCTTCTTCATCATCATCACCGTCCAAAAGCTCCATTTCAAACCAGCTTGGATTCTTCAGCTGGTAACTATGAAAAGCTTCAATAGCATCCCGAAGGGCTCGTCCTGAGGGACAGTTAAAGTAATCATTCTCCCTAATGCCTTCAATGCATTTAACCCGCCCTGGCTCGTGTTTTTCCATGTCTAAGATCCGGAAGTAAAGTTCCTCAAAGTGCTTCATGAGCTTGTACTTCACCACCACATTAAAAGGTGCTGGAACATCATCCTCACAGCACACGTCATCAAAATAAGCCACCATGTACTTGTGGAAAGATGAAGCGTGAACAAAATCCGGTATAATGAGGCTCAGGGCTGGCGTGAGCATGTCTCCTATGGGTGAGCGTTCATCCTCCTTCAGTCTCACTTTGTGCTCACCGCACATGGCCTTCCACTTTGCATGTACGCCTGGAGAGCACAGGATCAGGACTTTATCTAAGGACTTGGAGATTCGTTCCCTTTGCGTATCTAGCCACTGAATTCTGCCGATTGTGCTGAGCCAGGTGGCGTCTAGGAGATCCAGAGTGACGTCTGTGCCACATTTAGCCCTCAGGAAGGCACACAACTTCAAGATGATCTCTTTGTACAGGGGGTGGTCTAGAGAGTAGATGATGATGACCTTCTTATGCTCTCGAACGGGATTCCACTCCAGTTTAGCCTTTTCACAGGTAGAGCTGTCTGAGGATGGCGTTTCTATCAAAAGTCATGATTATTATTAATAAACAAAAGCTTTGGAACCTTCAAAACGTATTCAATAAATGAAGAGTTGAAGAATCAGCAAAACAATTGAAAAGTGCAGAGCAATGTAGCCTATATTTAACTTTATTACACTGTAGAGTGCAACATTTGGGTTCCAGAAGTAAACTCGATTTATTTTCTCCATAGGGAAATTGATTTTTGTAATTTCAATAGATATACTCAGCAACTTTAAAGGCACAATATGTAAGATTTTTGGATTAAAATATCCCAAAGTTGACTTCTAGTTACATTATTCCAAATGTTTCCAAGAATGTTTAAATCCAGAGAAATAAGCAATTTTAACCAGGACAAGAATCATGTCAATAACATCATACCGCGTTACCCTCAGTTTCCGGTTTTATTTTGTAGAAACCATGGAAACACCAAAGACGCTTTAATATATTATGTTTTACCAGCTGTAGGCGTGAAGACAACACCTCCCATGATTCCGCGATATCAAGGCGTTGTTAAGATATGCCTTTGTTTTGAAGTGACCTCTAGAGGCGAAAATTGACATAGTGTGCCTTTAAATGAATAGTTTTATATTTCTCCATTTTTAATTTGATTGTCGCTTGCAATGCTTCATTGGATTGTAGTTCTTTCCCTCACTAAAGCCGTTAAAGGGGTAGTTCACCCAAAAATTCAAATTCTGTCATCATTTACTCACCCTCAAGTTGTTCCAAATCGGTATGAATTTCTTTTTTGAGGGTGAGTAAATGATGTGAGAATTTTCATTTTTAGGTGAACAGTCCCTTTAAGTACACAGTCTTTTTTTGCACTAACCTTTATGTGAATTCTTGTTCTGCAAAAATGCAACACAGCAACCAACAGCAACCAATATGGCTGACAACAGCCCCAGTATCACCAAAATAATAAAATGAACAGGAGCATCTGGAAGAACTGACATTAACATGTTAATAGAGATAATAGTAGCTAACCAAATAAAATAAAAACAAAGTTAATGAACTTCACTTGCATTCAAAAATTAAAAATTAAAAATACACAGGCAATAAGACATTTAATGTTACTGTGTAATACGTACAGGGACAGATATTAACTTTCTCTCTGTAATCCAGACAGTTCTTCATGCTTTGAACAGACAGCGGCTGAATCTGTTGAACAGGGCATCTTTTAGCCATTTAGTGATATAAGACTCAAACAAAACATCCCCATACTACTGTATATTATATATTAACAAACAGCACACATGCAAATGATACTTTAACTCACCACCAAGTCCAAACTACAGTGAGTTATCCACCATGCTTCCAGTGTGAAATTAACCTTTAGACATGTCTCGTTATCCTTTAAAACAGAATTCTTTTCACATCATGCAATATATGAATATATACATTTATAAAGGAATGTACAACAGATGGCAGTGTGGAGACTTTTTCTTTACATCTGAATATTGAACATTGGAAGTACCTTTATGACAATGCGAGATGGTTCTGGGTGAAGGTCAGGACTGCAGATGGAGACTCTGTGTTGGTCAGAGAACTCTAGTGGTTCAAATTCGATGGTTATCACCAAATCCTTTTTCTTATAGTTTCTCACTGACCATTTTACCTTCTTATCCCAAATGCTCTCTAAAATGACAAACAGATTTATACAAACAGGAACACGTTCAAGCATTTTTTCTTGTTTGAGGAGTCGTTTCACTCAGATATACGTCACAATAGGGAAGAAAAGACTACTGCAACTTCTGTTTCATGTAGACTTTAAATAACTGCTACAAATCTAAATATATACAGTATCTAATCATCAAACCTCAATTGTTATTTAAACATTAAGTTATTCTCACCTGGAATTGTGATGTTGGTAATATTTGTATTGATTCCTATGTCTGGTTTTGGTAAATTGGTTACAAAAACCTGATATTTAAAGTTGGGGACAACCACAATACTGTCCAAAGAAAAAGTCCACTAAAAATATGAAGGAAAGAAACAAAGATGAAACAGTGGCATGAATAATACTGCATAGTAGTATATGATTATACAAGCATTAATTCTCTTACCATGCCCAGTCTCGGGTTTTGTGTCCACAACAGTTTGTTAAGAAAAATGTAACGAACACAAACGCTTTGATTTGTGGCCATTTCAACCACACGCACTTCAGTCCCTTCGAGGACGTATATTCTACCTGATGAAAGTAATATAAAGAAAATAGCCTTTGAATACATAATCATGCTGGGAAAACAAAAGAAAGTTTCCTGTCAAAAAGGCAATTTGACTGAATTTATCTGATTATTTTTAAATATTGTAGTCTTGAACAGCTGTACATCATCTGCCTTACCGTCAGGTAATTGGCTCCATGTAAGGTTTATAACTGGCACAAACTGTCCACTATCATCCCTCTTGGCTTTTACATTTGCAGTTACATCAGGAGTACATGGGACTTTAGCCCATGGCATCACCCAACCCTCATCTGAACAGTTCCCTAAAACGTCAAAGAAATATTTGATGAACATACCTTTGATTTTGTCTTCAAAAACCTCACATTACTATGAATTTAGAGAAAACTTATATTTACCAACTTGAACATTGCAAGTTACCCCCTGTCAGAAAACAGCATAATGAAAGATTCACTCGTTGTTTTTTTTACATTCATAGCATTAAATGTTTTATAGAAAAAAAGGGAAGAAAACAGTGTCTTTACCTGTTGAGAACATTCCATCGGAGGGAGTTCAATGAGATGCAGGGGTGATATTTTCATTATTACATGCGAAAGAATGAACAGAAAGAGAAAAATCACACTCATTGTAGTTACGTTTTTGTCTGGTTCTGCAACAGGCATATGCTGTTTTTGAAGTGCCGGTGGAATAGAATCAAACATCCTCTCGTGGCTTATCAGATACTATCTGTATTTAGAGGAAACCAGAAGATCAGATAAGGGGGAGGAAGAGCCTGACAAATAAAACTTTTCTCACAAACATTTCCTTTGATACATATATTTACACTGTATATATCGCTTTACCCAATGGTTCTGTGTATCACTACACAACACCTTAGGCAACCACTCTTAGCAACGTAAACTGTTTGTTCTCAATTTATTCATTGAAGCTCACTGTATTATGTTGAAGAGTATTGTGAAAAAGAGATCGATTGAGCAAGTTTATTACCTGCATTCAGATTTAGCATTTTCCTTCAGGTCAGTCCTATGTTCAAAATAAAAAAAAAAGTTTAAATGTCCACTGCAATATCTTGTCCTTTCAACAGTTAAGGGGTTTTCCCGTGACTGACAGCACTAGTCAAAGCATTTTTCAGTTGCGTCTTGTTCTGTGTTCATAACAATTCTGTTTTGTTTTTTTTATGTAAAAATCTTCGCTACTGACTGACACACTCATAAAGACAGTCTTTTCCGCCATCTAATGGCGTAATAATGTAACATCTGTTGCTGTTCATGGCGGTAAAGACTAGAAGGGATACAGCTACGGACACTGGGCATGCGCAAAATTAATATTGGGTCATTTAATTACTGTATTTGCATTATTGTAAGGGTAGGTTTAGGGTTGGGGTAGGTGTAGTAGTTAATAAAACACAATCTGATAAGTAGCAAATTAATTTACTGTTATTTTATCATGAAATTTTGCCTCACTTCTGGCCGTTGCTGTATCCCTTCCGGCGGAAGGACGGGTTTTTGTGATGTTACTTCATCAAAGTTGCATTGTTACATATTTTTTGGCTTTAATATTTGTATTGTGTGGTAACCGTTTAATAAAAGCAATAAGGTACTCGAAGCTAGTGTTGTATTGTGAATAAGTCACGGCTGAAGGGCTTCACGTCATGCCTAACAACGCCCTTCAGCCGTGACTTATTCACGGTACAGCCCAGCCTCTCGTACCTTATTGCTTATATAGCTGATATAGCTGATTTGCAGCTCAAGAAACATTTCTAATTATTATTTATCAATGTTGAAAACGGTTGTGCTTTAAAAAAATCTTTATGACCCTAAACCTAACAGTAGTTTATAGATATACTCAATATTTAAGCAATATATTTGGTTTTCAGTTTCACTGGTGGAAAATGAAACTATTAAGTTTTCTTGCATGTCAACATTAAACTGTTATTAAAGTTGTGAGTCCAACTAGTGTATCAAATATAGAAAACAACAGAGGACAGAAAATCAAGCCGTTCACTTTTTTTATGTGTAGTTAAAGAGCTTGATTTTAAGACTTGAATATCAAAGGAAATGTTTGTGAGAAAAACTTTATTTCTTTGTGTGTGTCAGGCTCCTTCTCCCCCTTATCTGATCTCCTGGTTTCCTCTAAATACAGAACATATCTGATAAGCCATGAGAACCGGCACTTCAAAAACACCAGCAAATGACCAGTAAGACATCTAAAAGGCAAACTGTTAGCTAAAAGTCAACCAATTGCCACTAGAGGGCTCATGTCAGTTTAAAGAGTAATTAGGAGGTTTTTTTGGGATCATTGTATATGAGCAATATATATTTTTCTTTCTATCCCTTTAAACAGCAGCTGTCTAAGTTGTAGTAAATTATATTTTCAAACAGAATTATAACACCATTAGCCAAACTGTCTTTAAACACACTCTACAAAATAATGCCAGTTTTCATTACACTTAAAAAGAAGAGAACAGTGACCCTAACAAGCAAACTTCCACATTTAGGCACATTTAAAATGACTTCATGATTTCTGCTGACATGGATAACTACCACCACATGCCAGCAGTCAGCAGAGGATTTGAGAAGCCCTTGAACCGCCGTCTCATTCTGTCACACAGTAAAAACTCATAGCACAATATTATCACTGGCACTTCCAATTTGTGTCAGTAAATGATGACCTACATGTCATGACACATCTGAATAAATTTTTTTTTTAAAACAATGTTTACTACAATGTCACATTGTCATTGAGTGCTTCCACAAGTATAGGTTTGAGTAAGCAGCTTTTTGTGGATTAGAGCAAGATTTGAATGCATTATAACTATAAAACCTTGTGTAAATTATAAATAAACCCGACTTTTAGGAGTGTGCTGTCAGTTCCTTCTTAACAAGTACACATGAGTTACTGTCTGCCTTCACCCCATTTACATGGCACGCAGGCACCATAGCATTGACTTTGCTTTTATGGTCCTCAAACACAAGCATGCAGGTTAATAAGAGAACATTTTATTACAACTGCTACTACGCTAGTACGTCATTAGTCGCTAGTATTTCATTGCACTTTATCTATTTGCATCTGTATATTTCAATTACAATACATATATACATATACTGACTAGTCAACAAAATGCAACAAGAATTTTGAACCTGGCTTTATCCAAGGTTTCTGTTCTGGTAATTTATGCAAATGTGAATTTGCATATTTAAACAATTTAAAAAACTTGTAATACAAATTTTTTTTGTAATTCTTAAAGGGTTAGTTCACCCAAAAATTTTAATTCTATCATTAATTACTCACCCTCATGTCGTTCTACACCCGTAAGACCTTCAATCATCTTCAGAACACAAATTAAGATATTTTTGATAAAATCCAATCAGTGAGGCCTCCATTGACAGCAAGATAATTAACACTTTCAGATGCCCAGAAAGCTACTAAAGACATATTTAAAACAGTTCATGTGACTACAGTCGTTCAACCTTAATATTATAAAGCGACAAGAATACTTTTTGTGCGTCAAAAAAACCCCTAAATAACGACTTTTCAACAATATCTAGTGATGGACGATATCAAAACACTGCTTCATGAAGCTTTAAAGCTTTATGAATCTTTTGTTTTGAATTAGTGGTTCGGAGCGTGTATCTGCCAAAGTCACGTGATTTCAGTAAACGAGGCTTTGTTAGTGTTTAGAAACGTTTCAAAGTTTCAGTAATTCACGTGACTTTGGCAGTCTGATATGTGCTCCGAACCACTGATTCAAAACAAAAGATTCGTAAAGCTTCAAAGCTTCATGAAGCAGTGTTTTGAAATCATCCTTCACTAGATAAAGTGAATAAAGTCGTTATTTTGGCTTTTTGGCACACAAAAGTATTGTCATCGCTTCATAACATTGTTTTTAGTAGCTTTCTGGGCATCTGAAAGTGTTAATTATCTTGCTGTCAATGGAGGCCTCACTGAGCCTTTGGAATTTATCAAAAATATTTTAATTTGTGTTCCGAAGATGAACGAAGGTCTTACGGGTGTGGAACAACATGAGGGTGAGTAATTAATGACTGAATTTTCATTTTTGGGTGAACTAACACTTAAATATAATCAATCAACTGGGGAAGTATGGTGATATCTCTTAGTTAATTTTTTTACCCTATTGACCTAGGGTGTCCTTTTCCAGCTGCTACTTCACACAGTAGAGCTAGAGAATTGAAGTGCATGACCCTTGTGCTAGTGTGTGTCATTTGAAAGTGTGTATGTCCATGTTCTGGAGGTCGAAAACAAATTGCCCAGATATAGTGCAAGAGGCGTAACGGGGGTCTATTTTAGTTAGCCATTCACATGCAGGATTCAACCCATAAATCCTTCCCGAAAAAAAAACATTTAACATTTATTCTTCCTCGTAGCCACCACACAACTCATCCTGCCCTGATTGTCTCCTTGTTCAAGGTAAGTCCTATAAGCTATCACATTAACATTCACAGTTTATTGGACCGACGCATGTTGTCATAAATACTTAAGGATATTGAGTTTATTGCTAAACATTTGTGAGGATTTGTACTGGTTGGTTCATCGCTCTTAGATTTACAGAACACATTTGGAGATAATCATAATTACACCTTCCCTGCTGGGAGGATGGATGGATATCCATCCTACATTCTCCCATGTCACGACCGCGGCTCCCCACAGGGACTAGCAAGTGCCGCGCTGTGTATTTTCGTAACAAGCTGCTTGTGTCAACTTTAAGGAATGTATGTTATGAAATACTCTAGATTCGACTTGGAGAAGCGTGGATACAAGATCAAATGTTCTTGAGAGATTTGGCTCCTAGAACCAATTAGATCATGAAAACAGTTCTCAGGTGGTTTGTCTTGCAATTTAGTCACTCAAGAAATTGGCATATGGTGAGTAACAAACAAAACAATAACTACTGGCCTGTTTTTTATTTGATTTTTGAACTCTTAAATGACTACTTCCTAAGTTTCTACATACAAATTAGCCATGCACAAATTTTTAATTGCTTTTAATAGTGCATTTTTTCACTTTTTAACAAAAAAGACTAAAAAAATCCAGATAATTTAGATAAAAATAAAAGCTATCTTTTCCAAAACTTGAGTTCTGGCTACTAGGATCTGTATGAAAGCATTAGCATCCAGTGCAGTGAGTTCAAGGGTAGGGCTTGAAACTGGGCCATATAAAAGAATGGCACCAATGTTCAAATTTAGCCAGGCTGGAAATACTAACAACATGTGCTTTATCAAGCACAATAGGTATGAATGCAAAGAATAGGTGCTCGGCACCAGTGCTTTATATAAAGCGCTCTTCTTTGAATACGATGGTCCAAAATTAAAATTTCCTCTACATTGTGACTTCTCCGCCTTTCAAATACTTGGCACTCGTCACCTTTCCAGACTATGTTCTATGTGTGGACTGTAAGAATGTTTCCTAGCGACTTTACGCAAATCTGACGCACAAATTCATACACTGAACGATTCCATCACCTGAAACTCATTTAAGATCACATATCTGGAGATCCATCACCTTTGTTATTGTGAAAAGGGAACATATAATTTATCATTTGGTCCATTTAAACACATTATATGTGTTTTTAAATTCATTTAATGAGAACTCATAAATTATCTTCCATTTTTAGGGTCCATAAAGAGAAAAAACCATGTCTGAAGGGTAAGTACTTTACTATTAGTAAGTATTATTAAAGTTGTAAAGTGGATCAATTTATCTCTTTTGTTAATCCATTTTGGTGTTTCTTTTGTTTCTTTATTGCTATGCTTCTGTGATTCATCATTGTAGACCTGTAAGTCACTTCCCTTTTGGCAAGTTGTACAATAATTCTTAAGATTTAGCTGGTCAAAAAATTATTAAACATTAAATTTGTATTGCTTTTCAGAAAAAATCAAAGTATACTGCCACAAGGCGGCTGCTCTTAAAAGTAAGTTGCTTGTTTTTTCATAAAATTAATGAAAAAAATTAATTCTTCTGTTAAGCAAGAATGCATTAAATTGATTAAAAGTGACAGTAAAGACATTTACAATGTTACAAAAATTTCAAGTAAATGCTTTTCTTTTGAACTTGAAAAATGTAACACGGTTTCCCCCAAAAAATTAAACAGCACAACTGTTTTCAACATATAAAAAGTGATTCTTGAGCAGCAAATCAGCATATTAGAATAATTTCTGAAGGATCATGTGACACTGAAGACTAGAGTAAAGGTGCGTTCACGCCATGTTGTAATTCCCTTAACGATTCTTACCTGTAGAAGCCTTCACCTGCTTGTAGAAATTACAATGTGTAAAATCTTAATTTTCTGAGAGATACGACTTGTAGCACACGGCCGCTGTACCACCTGACCACTGCAGATTTAAGATGTGTTTGACTTAAAGTGGTCCTGTGCAGACCGATTGGTGCATGACATCAAAGTATCACGAGAGCGATTAGAAAGCATACATTTATGCTAATTACAACATGGTGTAACCCTTAACGCAGCATAATGATGGTGAAAATTCAGATTTTTAGTAAACATAAGAACTGTTTGCACATATTAAAATTCCTTACAGTAATGAAAGGCAAGACTATAGAATGAAATCCATGATAAAATGACCAGCTGTGTTAGCAATGTGCTGCGCTATGCGCTAAGCTGTGTGTTAATCTGCTAGAACTTCATAATCACATCTGTGCTGTTATGTTACAGACCAAATTACTGCAGAAGGCCACATCTATGCTGGCAGCTGAAATAGAGCAGAATAAAAGAGAAAGAGAGGATGCTCTTACAGAGAAGGTTCCTCCTCTCAAACTATCTGGTCTGTCTGCACAGGAGCTCCAGGTATTGTCTAGACTAAAACATTTCTGAACTAACAATATTCAAAATTAAAAATATACAGGTCCTTCTCAAAAAATTAGCATATTGTGATAAAGTTCATTATTTTCCATAATGTAATGATAAAAATTAAACTTTCATATATTTTAGATTCATTGCACACCAACTGAAATATTTCAGGTCTTTTATTGTTTTAATACTGATGATTTTGGCATACAGCTCATGAAAACCCAAAATTCCTATCTCAAAAAATTAGCATATCATGAAAAGGTTCTCTAAACGAGCTATTAACCTAATCATCTGAATCAACTAATTAACTCTAAACACCTGCAAAAGATTCCTGAGGCTTTTAAAAACTCCCAGCCTGGTTCATTACTCAAAACCGCAATCATGGGTAAGACTGCCGACCTGACTGCTGTCCAGAAGGCCATCATTGACACCCTCAAGCGAGAGGGTAAGACACAGAAAGAAATTTCTGAACGAATAGGCTGTTCCCAGAGTGCTGTATCAAGGCACCTCAGTGGGAAGTCTGTGGGAAGGAAAAAGTGTGGCAAAAAACGCTGCACAACGAGAAGAGGTGACCGGACCCTGAGGAAGATTGTGGAGAAGGACCGATTCCAGACCTTGGGGGACCTGCGGAAGCAGTGGACTGAGTCTGGAGTAGAAACATCCAGAGCCACCGTGCACAGGCGTGTGCAGGAAATGGGCTACAGGTGCCGCATTCCCCAGGTCAAGCCACTTTTGAACCAGAAACAGCGGCAGAAGCGCCTGACCTGGGCTACAGAGAAGCAGCACTGGACTGTTGCTCAGTGGTCCAAAGTCATTCGGAAATCAAGGTGCCAGAGTCTGGAGGAAGACTGGGGAGAAGGAAATGCCAAAATGCCTGAAGTCCAGTGTCAAGTTCCCACAGTCAGTGATGGTCTGGGGTGCCATGTCAGCTGCTGGTGTTGGTCCACTGTGTTTTATCAAGGGCAGGGTCAATGCAGCTAGCTATCAGGAGATTTTGGAGCACTTCATGCTTCCATCTGCTGAAAAGCTTTATGGAGATGAAGATTTCGTTTTTCAGCACGACCTGGCACCTGCTCACAGTGCCAAAACCACTGGTAAATGGTTTACTGACCATGGTATTACTGTGCTCAATTGGCCTGCCAACTCTCCTGACCTGAACCCCATAGAGAATCTGTGGGATATTGTGAAGAGAAAGTTGAGAGACGCAAGACCCAACACTCTGGATGAGCTTAAGGCCGCTATCGAAGCATCCTGGGCCTCCATAACACCTCAGCAGTGCCACAGGCTGATTGCCTCCATGCCACGCCGCATTGAAGCAGTCATTTCTGCAAAAGGATTCCCGACCAAGTATTGAGTGCATAACTGAACATAATTATTTGAAGGTTGACTTTTTTTGTATTAAAAACACTTTTCTTTTATTGGTCGGATGAAATATGCTAATTTTTTGAGATAGGAATTTTGGGTTTTCATGAGCTGTATGCCAAAATCATCAGTATTAAAACAATAAAAGACCTGAAATATTTCAGTTGGTGTGCAATGAATCTAAAATATATGAAAGTTTAATTTTTATCATTACATTATGGAAAATAATGAACTTTATCACAATATGCTAATTTTTTGAGAAGGACCTGTATATATTTATTCATATGAATGTTTTTTTGCAGGAACTTTGCAAAGAGCTTTCCCGCAAGATTGATGTCGTTGACGACGTCCGATATGATCTTGAAATGAAAGTGGCTAAAAATGAAAAAGAGGTAATGGTTGCGATGTTGTATCACATTTAGAAAGACAAACAAAAGATTATTAATGATTACAAATGTTAACAGATGTTTTATCTGGGGTAGCTTTAAGGAAAAGCGTGTCACTAACAACGGCAAGGTCATGGGTTCAATTCCCAGAGAACGTACAAATGATAAAGTACCTGCACAATGTCTCTCAAACAGAGTTATTTTAATATTATTTATACACTATTATATTATTTATTTTTTAGAATTTTTTTAATATATATTTAGTTAGTTCATTTTTAAAGCTGCAGTCCATAATTTTTTTTGGTTAAACATTATCCAAAATCAATTTTTGAGCAAGTACATAACCAGCCAGTGTTCAAAACTATCTCCTTACCTTAGCCCGATTCACAACAGTAAGCTTGTAATAATGTTTTCTAATAAGAGCGGTACTAGTAGGTTTCCGCGGAAATTCGTGCATGCCGCCGTTCGTCTTTGTGTCATTACGTCACTTCTGTTTACATAAAGAACAAGTCCCAGCTAGTAGGCTATATTGCATGTGAGGATGCCGGTGGAGGATCATTTATAGCCTTTTCTCACAGCAGCTGCAATAACTAAACTTATCATTGTCCAAATGACAATCATCAGTGACCACTGGAGATTCACCCATAGACAAAAGCAAAAGACTTCAGACTGCGGAGTGGCTGCAGAAATGGAAATCAGGTAACGCTAATACACACTAAATACACATAGTCACGCAATGCTGATAACATTAACAATTTGAGAACAAAGTATAACAATAATAATAATTTGCACGGTTTGACATGATCGAAGCTAAGCGATCGTTAGATTTAATCACCATTGGCATCGCGATTTATTGTAATGCTTTTTTTCTCAGTTAGTCAGAACAAAAGTGGCAGACACGTTACTTGTTCAGATGACATTTTCAGGTGAAAATTCTTATTTTGGTCATACTTCCAAGACTAGAATCTGTGATTCCCAAAGTACAGTATCCACAGGTGAGGTGACTGACAACAAACATTAGATTAATCCGCGCTGAGGAGACGTGCCGATGCACAACCCACGTAAAGAGGATAATTCCACAAATAACTGCAATTGCAGGTTTCAAACAGAGATGGCGACAAAGAGGCAAAACTTACGGACTGCAGCTTTAAGTTTTATTAATTTTGTTTATTTTTTTAAAAATATTTCTACGTATCTTTATTTTTATTTCAGTTTTAGTAATGTTAGTACTACAGTAGCTTTCACCTACTTTTTAAATTTTATTTCAGCTTTATTTCAATTACTGAAAATCAGTTAGCAATAAAAACACTGCTCTCAGACTAGTAAAACTGACATCAAAAATGTTGTTTCACAAGTTACCATCATTGTGGTCTATCTCAGATCCAGTCCTTGACCCAGAAGATTTGGGAAATGAAGGGTTCAAAGCAACGAACCAAACTGAAGAGGGTTAAGAAGTCACATGATGCCATGTTTGGTGCTCTGACTGAATCCAAAATGGCATCAAAGGCAGATTTCAAGGCCAACCTAAAGACAGTAAAGAAAGAAGAAGAAAAGGTGATGCATTTTAGTCTTTTAGAAATATAAATTCATTCATTCATCATTTTAACAAACCAAAACTCATTCCAAACCCATTTTATTTATTTGTACCATTTATAGAAAGAAGAGGTGACTGACTGGCGTAAGAATGTGGAGGCCATGGCTGGAATGGAGGGCAGGAAGAAGCTGTTTAATGCTGCACAATAATAAAAAAAAAGGTACATAGCAAATTTGTCACATTTACCTATGTTTGAGTGCTGTAAAAAGAACAAGCATTTTGACTGAAATATGACATTGTTTCCTTATTTTTCAGACTGATGTGTGCCAACGCAGGGAAACACACGTTTTGAAGAAAGAAAAAATCAAACCAAATACAAATTTGATTTATTATGACTAATAATGTTAATCAATCACACACAGACACACACACACACACACACACACACACACACACACAAAACTGTTTATAATGTTCATAGTTTAAGTGTTTTGTAGGTGATCTTAGCTCTTAGCGTGTCTTTACCTGTCTCTGTGTTTTGCTGCAATTTGTGGACATTCTGTACAAATGTGTTTACATTCGAAACTAAATATGATATTTTGTGTATGATATGCTAAATGCATCATAAATATAATCAGACTGGAAATTAATTGTATGCAACATTAATTAGTGCTGTTCAGGAATAAAAGATGTCAGATATTGTAACACTTTCTACATTACTGAAAGTAAAAATTGCAATGTAATGGCATTCCAAAATTAAATGACCCCATGCAACAAAGAAACGTGTTGTGTCACCTTGCAGTTCCCTTGCAAAACAAAAAGTGTCCTTGAAATTCATTTCTTGTATGTGCATAACTGGTTTTAAGTTACCACATGTTGTGCGTATATTTACCCATATTCAATGGCGTTCAAATCAGACAAGTTAAAAGTGTATCATTTATTTGGATTTCGTACTATGCGGAAACTCTTTGGGATGTGTATAAAGTTTGTTGTATGTGTATAGAAATGAAAAGAAACAACAAATACCCTGATTCATATCTTCATATTATCTTCCAAAATAAATCAATCAATCAATTCAAATTCTTTTGGTTGCAGTCGGCGGTCATACAGCTACTGGCCGACTTCAGCAAAGCTTTTTCTGCCTTGTAGGGTCAAACAATGGGGAATGAAGAGGGACTGGCAGTGGACAATGTATGCAATTGTGTTTTGATGGTGCTGAGTAAAATGAGCCTCAGGGTGTAAGGGTTCAGTCTATTTTAGTGAGCCACTCAGAGGAAGCCAAAGAGGCCATAAAATTTGTCTGGGCTTTCTTGTGCACTGACATTGTCACACTCTACTTGTTCCCTTGGAGTGGTCTTTGGAGAAACAGGTATGAACTATTGCACTATTTGGCACAGCTAACGGTAAAAACAATGCATTTGATTGCTCTAAAAATAACAGAATTACCCATGAGATAAAAGTGCTGGCATAAAATGAATGTGGAGCATAGCCCAGATAGTTTGAAAACTTTGATGAGACATGATTGTTTACATTGTTGAGATCTCTTGTAAAGCTGAAGGAAATTAAAGTTAAAGTCAATTTGCACCACATTTAATCTCACTGCTGTCTAAGAGAAGCAATTAAGATTTTTCATCATTTATGATATGTCTTTTCTATTTATTTTGGCTTTCTGATTCTGGTTCATCCATCAGGAATGTGATGTTGAGAAGTGGTGCTAAAATATATATTTTTAATGCCTTTAAAATTATGCTTATGAAGTGCATTATTATTTAGTAATAATAACTGCTGCTAATCAGTAAGTGACCAATATTTATATTTCAGATTTTTGACTTAGATTTGCACTTAGAAGGTCACAATGTCTGAGTCGTAAGTATTGTCTTTTAAGTTGTTAATATCTATATGCATACAGTATTTGCTATCTTACTGTAAATGTACATATTTAAAACATCCCTACTTTTATTCCTTTTCATAATTTGAAAACTGACATTTTAGACAGGTAAGTGGACTTTATAACTTCCACTTTTTGTACGTCAATTAAAAAAAAATAATGAACAGAATCCAATAAATGCGCTTTTCTTTAACAAAACCAATAAATGTGCTTAAATACTTTCAGCGACCCAAATCTAAGATTTCAGCATCCAGGAGGTTGTTCTTAAAGGTATTTGGCTCTGTCTGTTTCACGGAAAATAAATAATTTCTAAAGATGATGCATTTAGCAATGCTTTCTGATATGTTTTGCTTCAGACAAAGCTCCTGAAGAAAGCAACATCTATGCTTGTAACTGAAAAAGAAGATAAGCAGAGGGAGAGAGAGACCACCTTGCGTGAGAGAGTGCCACCTCTACAGCTGTCCGGTCTTTCTGTTCAAGAGCTTCAGGTAAATCTAATATAGCATGGTAACTGTCAGTGTCCCGGTAGCAGGACACTTGGTGCACTTTTTTATTGCCTTTTTCTCTATCACCTATTTTAGCAATGATCATAAATCAGGTTTCATTCGAAAGCTTAAAGGGATAGTTCACCCAAAATGAACATTATCCCATAATTTACTTACCCTCATGCCATCTTAGGTGTATTCGACTATCTTCTTTCAGTCAAACACAATCGGAGTTATATAAAAAATATTCTGGCTCTTCCAAGCTTTATAATGGGAGTGAATCCATCCATCATAAAAGTAATCCATACAGCTCCAGGGGGTTAATAAAGGCCTTTGAAGCGAAACAATGCGTTTTTGTAAGAAAAATATCCATATTTATAACTTTATTTTAACTTAAGAGTGAACTTTGACCTGACACATGATGTAATGGCGAACACGGAAGCTCAGAGGATAGAGCAAAACAAAACACCGGTCACGAATTAGAGGTTTAAAACGAGAAATGTCGGAGGAGCTTGAGTTTGTTGCCCGGCCAAATTTGTTTGAACCGCGAGAGGCGTCTACTCTCACCTAAACTCATGCTACTCCTACATCCTACGTCATGTGTCGGGTCAGAGGTCACTCTTCCACTGGAACTTGACTCTCCCATGAACACGCAGACGGACATTTCCCAAAGCTAGTGATTATAGTCTATGTAAAGTTATAAATATGGATATTCTTCTAACAAAAACACATTGATTCACTTCAGAAAGCCTTTATTAACCCCCTGGAGCCGTATGGATTACTTTTATGATGGATGGATGTGCTTTTTTGGGCTTCAAAATCTCAGTTATTATTCACTCACATTATAAAGCTTGGAAGATCCAGAATATTTTTTATTATAACTGTGATTGTGTTTGACTGAAAGAAGATAGTCATATACACATAGGATGGCTTGAGGGTGAGTACATTTTTGGGTGAACTATCCCTTTAAACACTCAAAATTCATCCTGTGTAAACCGTTTTGAAATTGGACATTGCCATGGAAATGGTACTTTAAATCCATTTTTTGTGATCTAAAATTCAAATATGGAATGCAATTTTAGGGTCAAAATTATTTTCTAAAATATATTTTGTATAAAATACATTTGTCTTAAACTTCTATACTGTTTTTACACTTAATTTTTTGAAGCTGCTGGGTGTCTTCTTTAAAAGAAGACAACCTTAGGTCTGTAATACAAAATAATTCATGAATTACAACCATTTAAGTTAAGATCTATGCTTAAAAAGAGAGCTAATAGTAACAGGTTAAAATTATGCTTTTTTATTTTTAAAAAATATTACAAATATATATTTAATTTTTAAGATTATTATTAAAGATTTTATGCAAATCATTAACTCAGTTGGTGCTAACAATGGTTTATTATTTTTTAATTAATGAAAAAAAAATTACATTTAAAGACCTTACGTTTAATTTGTAAGATTATTATTAAAGGTTGTCAAAAAATTGTTGTAATTTTGACACAATATTGTATTCTCAGGCTCTCTGCAAAGACCTCCATCAAAAGACTGATGTTGTAGATGAAGAAAGGTATGACATCGCGGCCAAGGTTTCCAAAAATGAAAAGGAGGTACTACACCATCAGTGGAATCACTTTGTATCTTATTAGATTCAACGGAAATACATTGGAATTAACTTCATGTCTGCTTTAGATTACAGATTTGAACATCAAGATTACCGAACTTAGAGGCAAAATGAAGAGACCTGCACTGAAGAGGGTGAAGATCTCTGCCGATGCCATGCTGGGAGCTCTTCTGGGCTCCAAGGTCAAAGAGTCTGTGGATTTTAAAGCCAACCTCAAGACAGTCAAGAAAGAAGAGGAGAAGGTAAGTCATGTGACTTTTTCATGAACAAAACTGAATCATTGAAATATGAATCAAATTGTTGAAATATATTCAATGAATTCAGTATTTGGTCGAACTTTCGATTAGGGTCCAATTCTCACTATAACTAACTATGACGTTTGCCTCAAACTCCTAATAACTGCTTATTAATTGTTAGTAAGGTAGATGTTAAGTTTAGAAATTGGGTAGGATTAAGTGATGTAGAATATGGTCATGCAGAATAAGGCATTAATATGTGCTTTATAAGTACTAATAAACAGCCAATATCCTAGTAATATGCATGCTAAACTAATTAATAGTGAGAATTGAAACCTAAACTAAAGTGTTAGCCAGTATTTTTGTGCTATTTTAACACATACCTGTTGTTACACCTGTTCCTCACATAGAAAGAAGAGGTGACTGACTGGCGTAAGAATGTGGAGGCCATGTCTGGAATGGAGGGCAGGAAGAAGCTGTTTGATGCTGGACAATAGATGGTAAATTTAAAAAATGCATTGTTTTTCAATGATCTTTATGTTTAGGATGTCTTACATTAAATATTTCACCTTGACTTTCAGCACTGAATTTTATTTCATTTTTTCTTACAGATTGCAACTACATGAGATCGGACATCAGAATTGAGGAATTCAAAAACATCTTAAAATGACTGTATAAATCAATGCAAGTTCATATAATGCAAATTCCATTTTAATAATAGCTTACGTTCATGGCTTCATTTTAAGTTTTAGTTGAAAAGGAAACTGCATGTTTTAAGTCATTTAGACAAAAACCAATGTCTTGAATTTACTTGATGTGCTGCTTAATGATTTATGTGATGTTTTCTGTCTTTAAAATAAATACAGATCAGAAAGGCTAAATATTTTGTCTATTACTTTAAAAATAACTTTTGAACTCATAACTGTTGTGTCCTGGGAATATCTTCAGCTGTTCTAACATCAATGAATAATATTTGTAAATTGGTGCAACTGAAAACAAAAAGAAAATACACCCACTTGAAATTTTTTAAGTTGGAATAAATCAATAATTCGTCTTTTTAAAATGTCATATAAACGCTTCAGTAGACCGACTGAAATCGTGCCAGTCCATTTTGGGCGAAGTCGGACAAACAGACCTTGTCTAGCATGAATACATGTTAATTGACTAAAATTGGACTCTGCATTGTGCGCATGCTCCAAAAACAGCAGTGACGCACGACATCTTTTAAATATTTTGCATAGTTTGCATTGTGTCCTGTAGGCTATAATTTGACAAACAGATGATGACAGTAGCAAGACTAATCAAAAAATCGGTGTAGCTCAAAAATAACTGCGAATTGTTTGTGATTCTTTTATATCTGCGTTTACAGATCTCTTAAAGGGCCAGCTAGAATTACATTTCCATCCATTAATAATATAATTATGATAATATGATACAAAACAGAGAAAAATAGAGTAGTTGTTAGCAGATCATGCTTGCTGTTGCAGTTTTGATAAGAACACAATACAAAGCCATTTAAAGACAAGAACTTGCATTTGGCATCTCATCATTTGGCCATAAGGCCTAAAAATAAATCCAGGACAAATGGCAGGTGGTAATTCATTACATGTCTCTTGGAGTGTCACCTCTCAGGAAGAATGAGGTGCGAGTATAGGGCAGCTCACATTACAATAAGACAGTGCCTCCAGCCAGTGCTCGATTTGAGGAGGGATGAGGGGGACGGCATCCCCTTGTTGAAAAAAAACAGAGGGCGTCCCTTCTGTAAAACCCCTATTAGATTAACAATGTTGAGTAGCTATTATATAAAACTTATGCAAATTAAATATTAAAATTCTCTATGTATGATAATTAACAAACTATAAATAACAGCAATTGACCAATCAGAACTGCCAACTGCCAATTCAAAATGGACAAAAGCACTATTCAAGCACATTTTTTGGCGTTCTTTAAAAATAAAAAGGCATGATATTTATTTGATCAGTGTTTAAGGATATTCAACTGATGTAACATCAGAAAGAATAATAATCATAGCTAAAGTGCGTTGATTCAGTAAGGGATTGTTGTGAAAGTTGCATTGAATTTTTGAAAGTGAATGCATTCATCAAGGGGATAATGCACACATGCATATTTTAGCTAAATGTACATGTGTTTATTTATGTATTTATTTAAATCTTACAGAATCCATTCAAGCCACAGCTAGCAAAACTGTAAAGCTAATAGCTTGACATAAGCACTCAAGTCGCCGGCTGCTAATAGCTCGAAAGCGTCACTTTTGATGGTGTTTCTGGCTGTTTCTATCCAGTTATTTATAATAAAAAGCTTTTTGTGTGCAGTACGTGCGGCAATTTAGAGATGAAAGACGAGAGTCTTCTGAGAGAGAGAGAGAGAGAGTCTGGTGCTCAGTCATACAATACTGCAGTCACATATTTCATGAATGCTACCTAGATTTTTATTCTACTCTTTAATCCTATAAATAAAAAGGTTTTTGTAATTATATNAGGTTAGCTACAAGAACGCAACCCCCCTCCCCCCCCCCACCATCCCCCTTGAAATGTTTTTACAATTTGACCTCTCTTTCCATCTGCTCACTGTCCTCTAACCCAAGAAATGATTTTTACCGCATTGCCTTCTGCCAGCTATCAGTTGCTTAATGTGCATGGAAATTATCACGTTCATGAGATGGATGTCATGGCATGACATCACATTGCAATTAACTGGTATAAACACTCTTTTCTCTCTCTCTCTCTTTTTTCTAATATGAATACAAGTAAGTTGTACCTTAATATGTCCAAATTGTGTATTGCAATTTGCCTTATTTACTCTTAAAGACTGTAATTTCCTGACGAGCATCACCTTTAGACCTTGGAACTGGTCACTCTGATGGTCAATAAGGTTTTGGCCACCAAAAAGAGGCATTCAACCTGGTCCACGCTGCATAGCTGCATGTCTCTGTCCGAATGAAAGTTTTACTATGCTAGTTTACTGTGTGGCACAGACAAGGTCTATTTTAGTAAGACGTTCTCATGGGAGCTGAAACTATAAATCTAAGGATTTTCTTCTTTCCTCGGTCAGCCAGTTAACTCACACTCCTCTCTTTTCTTCTTCTAGCAGGTATGTCTTTTTCAGTGGTCATAAGAGACTAACAGCTATGTGTTTGTTTGTTTGTTTGTTTTTATGGCAAATCTGTCATTACTCAGAAGGGGTTATAGCTGTCATGGTATATATAAAAGGATTTAATTATTATTTATTCAAAACTAGCAAGAAATTGGGCAGAATTGCATTGTTAACTGTTCACATGTTTCTCAAATTAGCGACAATCCTGGAAGATTTTCACCTATGCTAAAACTCACAGATGCTATGCACAGAACTCTTACCGCTGTGTAGAGGACTAATAGGTCAAATGGGTGGATTAAAGGGTCTGATTACCATGGTTATTAACGGATTTGAATCAATTTATGCTTAATTCTTCAAAGATTGCATAAATTATACACATTTATTACATATGCAAAGTGAATTAATAATTTGTTTTTGGGAATCGTAACGCATTCATACAAAAGTTGCCATTTTGATTAAATGTCTTTTTGCATATTGTAGTCAAACTATCATAACTAATGCATCTGAAAAGTGATAACTGTGCAAAAGGACATCTTAGTTCAAACATTCCCTTTAAGTGACTTTATATTTAAAATAAAACTTTAATTTTTCTTTTCGGGTCATAACACCATTCCATACTACCATAGGATCAGTGTTGTTATTGTTAATTAAAACTAATAAAAATAGTTTTCATCAATTTAAATAAAATAATATATGAATTAGATATAAATACATATAAACTTAAAAATAAATACATCGAAAATTTAAATGAAAATTAGAAATGTTGCCTTAATTGGCAGTATTTAAAATGACAAACTAAAACTGAAATAAACATAAATTATTTATTTCAGCAATTACAAAATATCTGCAGGATAGGGCTCAAATGCTTATCTTAAATATTCTCATTTGTTAAAGGATTAGTTCACTTCAGAATTAAAATTTCCTGATAATTTACTCACCCCCATGTCATCCAAGATGTTTATGTCTTTCTTTCTTCAGTCAAAAAGAAATTAAGGTTTTTGAGGAAAACATTCCAGGATTTTTCTCCATGTAGTGAACTTCAACAGTTAACAACCGTTGACGGTCCAAATTGCAGTTTCAAGTCAGCTTCAAAGGGTTCTACATGATCCCAGACGAGGATTTTTTATTTCTTTTTAGAAAATTACCAATTGTTTCGCTAGATAAGACCCTTATTCCTCAGCTGGGATTGTGTAGAGCCCTTTGAAGCTGCACTAAAACTGCAATTTGGACCTTCAACCTGTTGAACCCTGTTGAAGTCAACTATTTGGAGAAAAATCCTGAAATGTTTTCCTCAAAAACCTTCATTTCTTTTTGATTGAAGAAAGAAAGACATAAACATCTTGGATGACACATGGGGGTTAGTAAATTTGAATTCTGAAGTGAACTAATCCTTTAACCCTCTGGGGTCTGAGGATTTTTGGGGCCCTGGAGAAGTTTTGACATGCCCTGACATTTGTGCTTTTTTCAGTTGTTCATAAACATATTAATGACAAAATTGTCATTACACTGTATTCAGCACAAACTAAGCTACAATAATGTGAGGAACATGTATGTACATGTTTGTGTTTTTGAAGGAATAACGTTTATGCGTGGTTATTGAAAAAAATAAAAACTTAAGTCACTGAAATAAGGCCAAAAAAAAAAATTTTAATCTGTGTTCACAAGACTTCTGGGTATTGGAGGTTGTAGACTATAGTTTTTGCTTCAAAATGATGTAAAAATTATCCTGCCTACTCGTTCATATAAAACATATAAAATATGTGTTTCAGAGTAGAGATGACTGTTTGAAATAGTTATTTTATTTTGCAGATAAGGAAGGACTACAGAAGTATGTCTGACGCGTGAGTATCTCCACCTTCATCAGTAACAACCAGCTAGTTGAATTATGATATCTGTCATGTCTCTATCAACATTCTCTTCTATCTATATGCTCCACTGGCTGCTTCAAACAAAGTCCCCAATCAAAGCCAAAACCCAAGATAACTTCAGCCCGTCGGCTGGGGTTGAAGGTGAGCGTAGCCAATGTTACACATTGGCTACTTTGTGTGGTCAAGTAGTGGATTTTTTAAATGTTGCAACTGTAATAAAGGCCATTTATTTGCTCCTTTTGTGAGATTCTAGTACATTCATAGCAAAACTAATACATTTTTTTGCCTTGACATGATTACAATGGACATGTCATCATGAAGATGAGGCTGCTGAGTACAGCAATGCAAATGCTGATAGTAGAGAAGCAGGATAAAGAGAAGGAGAGGGAGCAAGTGCTGAGTGAAAGAATTCCTCCCATCAAACTTTCCGGCCTGTCAGTACAGGAATTACAGGTACAATTAAATCAGTTAAATGGAACATTGAACACAATTTATACAATTTAAAGGGATAGTTAACCCCCACAAATTTACATTTACTCACCCTGACCCTCATAACCATCATAGAGCACAAAGTGATGGAAAAATATGAGATGGGAGGAAAATTATTTTTCAAAGCTTTTGTGTTCGCTTGGAAAACATTTGCAAGTGGAGCTCACTCACTACAGAGCCAAATGATGTCCAGTTCTATGGCGTTATTTTAATGACAAATGTCGGGAGCACATCCATGTAATGTGCACGTGTGAATCTATCCGTGCTCTTGCACTAGAAAGCTCCTGGATTAAATGTTGTCAAAAGTTATCAAGCAAATCATGTCTTTTATTTTGAAGTTCATGTTTATGTTTACGTCATGTGATCTCTGTTTGTTTTAATTAGTTCCCTTGCTTCATTAATCATGTTCTGATTGGTTCATTGTCCTGATATCTTGTTAACAGTCTCGTCATTTCATGTTCTTTAGTTCCCTCTTATTGATGTTTTGGTCATGTGTTCCCCATAGTTTTGTATTTAGCCCTCATGTTAGCCATGTTTGTTTGTCATGTATTGTTCTCTGTACTCGCTGTTGGTGAGTTTTGCCCAGTCTCCAAATGCTCAAGTCAAGTTCAAGTCTGCCTATGTTCATGTCATTGTTTAGTTCTGTTTAATTTATATTTTGTTCTACTTTCAATAAACCGCACTTGGGTTCGTTCATAAAAAAAAAAAAGAAAAAAAAAAAGATCAACCAATCAGAATAGACTTCCAAGACTGACTGATGAAAATGCTATGTGAAATCTTATTGGCCTGGAATTCTTTCGACAATCAAAAATGGATCTTACAATTTAATAATATTTAAAAATATTAATCAAATGTATCTTAGAAATGGCTCGGAATGGAGCACTTGGATGATTTGTATATATAAATAAGCTAGTCTATGTAACTGCATCACTACCCTATACAGACATTACAGTTAAACCCCTCTGAACGCCATAATGGGTCGAGCGAACGCAAAAGCAATGAAATATAATTTTTCCTCCCATCTCATTTTTTGTTGTTTTTGCAATCACCCTTTTTTCTTGCCATCTCATATTCTTTTCCTTTTAGAAACCTATATGACATTTTTTCTTTTGTGAAACAGAATTTATTTAGCAGAATGTCCAAGCTACACTTTTAATTGGTTACCATTATTTATGATATAATGAATTAATCTACGGCAGGGATTTCCAAACTTTTTTGTTAGCTGAACCCCTTTGACCTAAAGTATTTAGGCTACTTGAAGAATTACCTCAGATCTTAAGTTGACATTTTTTTTTGTTTTTTAAATTTAATAGCACAGGCATATATCAATGATGCTTGGATGCAATTTTTGGTAAACAAATAAAATATTAAATTTGTAAGCGTTTTATTTTGATTGTTTTATTTTAAAATTAGCCTATTTATTTAGTTTAAGTTTACATTTTTTATTTAATTAATTAGCTTTTTCATCACTCCCTGCAATTCCCTCTCAAAGCTCAGTTTTGGAAACTCTACTCTACAGCATTAAAACCTTTGTAATGCATCCTATAGACAGGCTTTGAATAAAGTGTTACCAGTATTTTATTTTGTTGACACTGTCTTGTGTGTAGGAACTATGCAAGGATTTGCATCACAAGATTGATGTGATTGATGAGGAACACTATGACGTTAGCATTAAGGTGGCCAAAAATGAAAAAGAGGTATGAAAAACTGTGTAACAAACATAAAAATCTGATAAACAGTTCTCAACGATGAAGCTATTGTGTTCTGTTAGCACTAAATCGAACAATCAGCTTAGCAGTTCGGTCGAAGGATTGCATTATAGTGCAACTTGTGTGGTCTGTGTTGATAAAGATACAGGAAATGAATCAGAAGATCTATGAGATGAAGAGCAAGCTGAAGAGGCCAAACCTGAAGAGAGTGAAACTGTCAGCTGAACAATTGCTAAGTGTCCTTCTGGGCTCCAAAAATTCACAGTCCATTGACTTCAAAGCCAACCTGAAGACAGTGAAGAAAGAGGAGGAGAAGGTAAGACTATATCAAATAAATTAAATGGACAGAAGTGCTAATATTCATAACTGTGTCTTTACCTTCCACAGAAAGAAGAGGTGACTGATTGGCGTAAAAATGTGGAGGCCATGTCTGGAATGGAGGGCAGAAAGAAGCTATTTGATGCTGGACAGTAGAAGGTAAATACTGACAGTCACAGAGGACCAGTAGCGGCCTTTGGTGTTTCACCTGTTTTCATTGAAACAGGCCTCGCTTGGCTGAGAAGCGTCTCGCTGCAGCCTGCGGTGGACATCCAATCCACATCCAAGTGTGACGTCAGAAGCCAGGCCCATGCCGCCCTGCAGCCGATTAATAAGATTTTATTGGCCATGTCAATCACAGTACTGATTGCCTACACCAAACACTGATCCCTAAACCTACCCGTCACTGTAACCAATGAAATTACCAGCAGGGCAGAATTTTTGGTGAAGTGGTTTAGTGGGGAGTCACGAGGTGACGTACTGGGCACGGGCGGAGTTAGATGTCCACCGCAGGCTGTAGCGAGCCCCGCCCTCTGCCATATCACAGAAATTAACGGTGGATTGTAGAAAAATGCTACCCAAAAATCAATATATGGGGCAAAAATGTCCCTGTATGAGTTCTTGTTTTTACTAATTAGAATAGAATATAAAGTGCTGTTTTCCCGAATATCAACACGATTGCAAATGTGATAGCTTATTGATCTTATACAAAAGTTAAATAAACAAGAAGTTAATGTTAGGTGACTTTCATTTTAGACTAATATGCTGCCTTCACGTGCTATCGGAAATTTCCTACTTCCCACTTTTGAAGTCGTGATTACAAGCTTGTCACATTCAAGTTTATTCTTGCCTATTAATTGACCATATGCATGGTTACTTCCTGGTTTTCGATAAGCCAGCTTGGGCATTTCCAGTGAACCATTAGCTGTTATTCTGTAGTACTTGCTGTACATCGACACAAAACCATCAATTGTTGACTTTTTAATGTTGTATTTATATTTTAATGCAGTTATTACACTTACCTAATTTGCCACTAAACCAGTTTTATTAAAGACTTGAAGCTAATGGAAACATTTAAATAAGAAACGCGGTGTCTGTAATTAGACACACACATGCAACATTTTTCCAGCACTTCAAATGTTATTTTTAATGTGACGACCAAAAAAATGTATTTGTTCATCCTTGTCCCCATTTTTAAAACCAAGCGTTTCAAGATGTAGGAAATCGAACATTTCTATACACTTTTATTTAAAAATAAAAAGGACATTAATAGCTACTATAACCTCTAGATGGCAGCAGAGGATCATTTATTGGCTCATATTAGCCATTTCCTGTAATATTTTTTCACACTTTTCGCTTTTGAATAAATATTAAACCTTATAAAATCCCTAGGTTTAAAAATAAATTGTCAAGGTGAAATATGAAGTACTCAAAAAATCTCATGAAAAACAATAATTTTTCTTGTGAATGAATTACACAGAAAGCGAGCACCTCGCTCTCCCTCGCTTTATTATCACAGAAGCTGTCAGTCAGTGCAGCGCAAGCTCACTCATTTCAGCACACTTGTGAAAACTCCCATTTTGTTCAGTGAATCTACCTAAAGTGCACAATAAATCTTTAATTTAAAGTGTGTTGACGCTTTTTTTTCCCCACACGAAAGTGTGAAAAATTATGGTCAGAGTGAATTTTGCTGAGGAGGAAGGACGTTTTTTATTATGCTGTTTACGTTCAGCGCTTCCAGGTTACGCCAGAACGGCGACTCATTATTGGCCGGTGCCGCATCACACACATGCGTCATGCTGCTCACGTGATCAGCGTCAGCCAATACTGAGCTGCCGTTCTGACATAGATCCTGGAAGGGCTGAACGTAAACAGTGTAGGAGAATGACACAAAATATTGACATTGTTGAATAAAGTCGTTATTTTTGTTTTGTTTTGTTTTTGCACACAAAAAGTATTCTTGTCGCTTCATAACATTAAGGTTGAACCACTGTAGTCACATGGACTATTTTAACGATGTTTTTAGTACCTTTCTGGGCCTTGACAGTGGTGGTTAAATTGCTGTCTATGGATAAGCTTCAAATGATTATTCATATATGTAAATATGCACTACTTTAACGACAAGACGGCAGCAATCATTCTCCCCTCCGCCATGTTTAAAGTTTGTGGACCGCCATCTCTGGAACTTCTGGGTATCAAAATTACCCCCGTACTTTCCAATGGTAAATACGACTTGAGAGGGCGTTTATGTCCAAATATTAAGTAGGAAACTCGTATTTGCAATAATTCCGATAGTGAAGGCAACATTAGGACCTCCTCTGTTTTTGCTCTATTTCAAAACAAATCCAACTGAAGTCCACATTTTGAACAAATCGTTTGACTGAATGATTGACTCACTCGTTAAGACAATCATTTGCCGCCACCTACTGGTAATTTTAGTTTCATTAAATTTTTTCCATTGTTTCATTTTCTATATTTATATCTCCTGTGACTTATTCAATTCAATTCACATTTATTTGTATAGCGCTTTTCATGATACATATCATTTCAAAGCAGCTTTACAGAGAATGCATGTCAACATTACAAATTAAGAATGCCGTTAGCAAATAATGTAATAATTAATTTACAATCACTGTTAGCAGTTTAACTGAAGGTAGAAGCAATGAGCTCCTGGAAGAATGAATTACATATTAACAATAATTAGGATATATAGAAATTTGGGAATGTGCATGTTGATCCGTTGATGCGTCTTCTGAAGTCCTCGCAGGAGTTACTTATGGCTGGATAAGGATGTAGCCTATTCATATTCATATTCATATTGTATTTAATGACTTATCTAATCCCTGTTCTCTAATTCTTATTTCTTTGCTCTCATGGCCTGGTCATTACGCTGTTCAAGGTGCTCGCTGAGGGGCTGAGAGGGTGACGAAGACTGAATATTAATTTTGTTTTCGGTTGTGATTGTAATGGATAGTGGTAGATATGAGTTTATAAATAGACTGTTTGTTTGAAATAAGAGTTAACAATGTAAAATGTGATTGTAATGGATAGTGGTAGATAGAATGCGTACATATATAGACTGTTTGTGTGAAATAAGAGTTAACAATGTTAAATACAACAATAAAGTAATTGCAGTCGCACTGTATAGGCTACATTGTTCATTTTATTTTATACACTTTATTGCATAAACATCTCTCTAAATATATGAAAAGTTGGCTAGTATATCTAACCAGAACTAAAATGTGTCCGAGCAAAATCTCTTTTAATGCCTTGCAGATGTCAGCATGACAAAACCAATTATGTTAAAGATTTAGGCTAAAGATTTCAGAAAGTAAATTTTCAAAATGTAAAAAAGCCTAGAGAATGTGTAATTAATGCTATTATTAATGTGTTTTTTCATTTTTAAGGCCAACAGATCATTATAACATCAGTTTCACAGAATGCAGGGTAGCCTACTTTACAATAAGGTCCTATTAGTTAACGTTAGTAAATGCATCATTAACTAACAATGAGCAAAACATTTCTTACAGTATTTATTAGTCTTTGTTAACTTTAGTTTATAAAAATAAAACTGTTCATTTTTTAGCATATGTTAGCTCATGTCCATTATATAATATTTACAAACAAACAACTTTTGATTTGAATAATCTAGCCTATTCGTTTGGAAATTTTGAAATTAACATTAACTAAGATTAATAAATGCTTTACCTTTCATTGTTAGTTCATGTTAACAACTAGTGTAAACAAATTGAACCTTATTGTAAAGTGTTACCATGTACAGATACAGCACTGACCTTGAATGAAAGAGAATCTGACCACTGACTTGTAAATTGTAGTTTTTAGAATTAAAAGCTCTTTCTACACATTTTGTCATGTTTAATAAACTGCAGTTCTCCTTTTGACCCATTGATGGCAGCCTGCAACAACATATCAGGAAGAAGAAAAACACAGCATGTCAGTCTATTAGGTCACTTATTGATGGTTGTGAAAATATCTGTCATTTCAGATCTGAAATTATTTATAGGATTTAAGAAAATATTAATATTCCTACATAAAATGTCTTCACAAACTGTTTAAATGTCCCTTTCAAATAGGATATGATATTGATATATCATTGTGGCAGTCATATTGTTATTTTCTCCAAAAAAGATTGATCGAAACTTAATTTCAGTTCAGATTCAATTGGATAAGATCAGTGTTGGGGAAAGTTACTTTTAAAAGTAATGCGTTACAATACTGCATTACTCCCTAAAAAAGTAACTAACTGCATTACGTTAGCGTTACTTTATCTCACCTGTGCTGGGCTTGTTTGTTTGTTTTATAATATATATAAAAAAAATATTCTATTTTTGGCAAATGGGTTTTTCACACCAAAAAAGCCTCAGACTGAAGGAAATGCAAATTCACGCCTGTACAGTAGAGGGCGCAGCTCAAACAAACCTTACAGGTGTGCTGCCATTCTGGATTGCCAAAGAATAGGATGCAGGAGAAGAAAGTTAAACACTTTTACTTAGCAATAAAAACAATAAAAAGAACACAAATGTGGTGTATATCTAAAGTAATTTTTGCTTATTAGTATGGTTGAATTGGATCATTGAAGGCCAGCAGCAAGGACATTAGTTACTTATTGCTCAACAAAGTTACTTGAAAAAAGTAATCTGATTACGTAACTCGCATTACTTGTAATGCGAAACTCTCGACACTGGATAAGACAAAGCATACGGCTGTACGCATATAGTCTCATTAATGCTGGTGTATTGTTGTGCTCACCCTTAGTCTAGAGAACATAAAGTGCATTTCAGCACCAGCTGCTCTGTCACACTAAATCCTGGGATGCGAAGCATTTGACAATGATATTGTTGCAGACAGTGGTCTATTTTAGAGAGCCTCTTATGAGTGCATCAGAATCTATAAATCTGCAGAGTTTCTTCTTTGTGGCCAAAACAAAGTCATACTTCCATCATCTTAGAGGTAAGGACCTTCAGGTTATAACAAATGCTAGTTGTCCATGCGTATTAGATAGATATAGTAGTTGTAGATTTCTTAGCTTCTTACCTTATATCTCATCATTGACATCAGAATTTTAAAACATTTTTACAGTGGCTACATAAACGTGAAGTCTATTTTAATATTGTTTTCGATTTTTTGGATTACTACACCTGCACATAAGTTGTTGTTTTTTTTAAAAAAAAATTTTGTTTTATTTGTAAGCCTCTAGAAAAAAAAAACAAAGGCGCAAACATGTCTGAAGCTATGTAAGTATTTTAGGATTTATTTTGAACAAAAATATTATATTATAGAAATAATAAACGATTAAATATATGACAGAAATGATAAATATATATTTATTTTCATTCCTGGCTTTATCTGTGTCAGTCCGGTGAGTTTTTAAACACTGTATTTAATTGCAGTATTATTATATAACATTGCAGCTGGCAGGGTCACATTGTTCATTTCATATCGGCTCTCTTCTTCAGAGAAAGCCCAAGATTTCAGCATCTCGGCGGTTATTTTTAAAGGTTAGTATCTATTTGTTGCATTTCTGAAATGTCAGCATATTGAATAATTTTATGTATGATTATGTTTTATAGCAACTACCATGATGTACATATAAATGTATGGGTATGCTTCCTCATTTTAATGCATTGCAGACCAAAATACTGAAGAAGGCCGGCATACTGCTGGCAGAGGAGAAGGAACAGAAAACGATTGACCGAGAACAAACGCTCAGTGAGAGAGCTCCTCCTCTCAAACTGCCTGGACTGTCCGTACAGGACTTACAGGTTGCTATTCTTTGGTCTTTTGTCAGAATTCTTTTGACAGTGTTCTTTCTAACATGCCGGTGCTCTGCTTACAGAATCTGTGCAAAGACCTTCATCAAAAAATTGATGTTGTTGATGAGGAACGATATGACATTCAAGCAAAAGTTTCCAAACATGAAATGGAGGTACATTTTGTTGCTTTAAAACTGCATTAAAAATGCCTAAACGTAAAAGCGTTAATTGATGCATTTGTTTACTAGCCATAATTTATGCTGCTTGGTATAGATAGCAGATTTAAACCACAAAATCTTTGAGCTGAAGGGCAAAATGAAGAGACCTGCCCTGAAGAGAGTGAGGGTGTCTGCTGAAGCCATGCTGGGGGCTCTGCTAGGTTCCAAACACAAGGAGTCCATCGACTTTAAAGCTAACCTCAAGACTGTCAAGAAGGAGGAGGAAAAGGTAATAATCAACACATCTCATATCAATATAATACTCAGACTTTATGGATTCAGTGCTTTATTTATTTTTGATGTATTATTAAATTATGCAAATCTCATTAAATAACATAATAAGACTTTTAGTTTGATTATTCAGTTAATAATATTAAATAATTAATTTGAAATTATTTTAAAAATTTTGCATGTATTATTTTATTTTATGTATTATTTTATTATTTATTCAGTATTAATAGGTTAGTTCACTAAAAAATGAAAATTCTGTCATTAATTACTCACCCTCATGTCGTTCCACACCCGTAAAACCTTCATTCATCTTCAGAACACAAATTAAGATATTTTTGATGAAATCCATGAGTTTTCTGGCCTCCGACAGACTGCAATGTTATTACTATTTTCAAGGCCCAGAAAGGTAGTAAAGACATCATTAAAATAGTCTATGTGACTACAGTGGTTCAACCTTAATGTTATGAAGCTTCCGTCTACGTCAGATCGGCAGCTCAGATCGGCCGACGCTGTTCACGTGAGCAGCACGAAGCATGTGGCCAATAATGAGTCTGTGTTCTGACGTAGAACACGGAAGCGCTGCACTGTGTTTACAATGTAAACAGCGTAGGAGACTGACAGGGAAGAGAAGAAATTTTTGAATTAAGTCGTTATTTTTGTTTGTTTTTTGTGCACAAAAAGTATTCCCGCCGCTTCATAACATTAAGGTTGAACCACTGTAGTCACATGGACTATTTTAACGATGTCTTTACTACCTTTCTGGGCCTTGAAAGTGGTAATTATATTGCTGTCTACGGAGTCAGACAACTCTCAGATTTAATCAAAAATTTCATAATTTGTGTTCCGAAAATAAACGCAGCTCTTTCCGGTTTGGAACGACATGAGGGTGAGTAATTAATGACAGAGTTTAGATTTTTGGGTGAATTAACCCTTTAACAATGTATTGCATTTTTAATGTGCTCTCTCTCTAGCTCAAGAAAACGTTGTAAATACAAATAATAACAGGTTATCATAATATGCATTTACTTGTAATCCACACAGAAAGAGGAAGTGACCGACTGGCGTAAAAATGTGGATGCCATGTCAGGCATGGAGGGCAGGAAGAAGCTGTTTGCAGGACCAACTTCTTAATGAATTATTTCAAATATTAAATCCAAAGTCAAGGCTATTCAAACATACCAAAATTTAAATGTGGTTTTGTGTTTGTTTTATTGCATAAACAGCTGGATGGATGAATGAAAAGCAACTGTATGAGCAAAGATAAAGAATTATCAAAGCTGTGCTATTGTTATAACCACAGTTATCAGTTCAAATAGCCTATTGAAATATTATGTGCTTTATGACACATATAAAACATTTATTTATGTTAATATATGATTATTATATAATTGCATTTGTCATTATATAATAATGTTTATATTGTAATGAGATGTATATGTGATCAGATGTGTGAATATTGAGGAACAATAAAGCTTTCATTGTTTTCACGGGTAATTCCAGGTTTTCTGACTAGCATGAGTTTTCTGGCTGCAAATAACTACTTTCACGAATGATAAAGAACCATTAACACATTTGAAATAATGTAACTGTGCCTACCTTATAAATGAGGTGATTAAGCTTGTAATTATATATAATATTTCTCCTTTATTGAACTACTAAAAATAATTTGAACTGACGCTATCAACCAACCTCAGTTCCTATTCGCCACTGTCCCCTTAAACACGCCTACTTTTGGAAAATCACGAATATGATTTGCTGAAAGACGTGTCACTCAATCAAACGGTTTCTTGGCGTTTGTTGATGTTGCTGTGATAGTTCCTGTTGCAGAACTGCAGCTACTCTGGGCTGGGCGATTTCTAATCTGACGGTGAGCATGTAACAATTCATAGTCATTTTCAATACGCAAAGCTTCTTTCATTTTCACTTAGATTTATGATTAATCTAAGCAGATAAGAACACTTTTGCGTGCACGGTGTGATTTCATTATATGACATGCTAGCTGGCTAGTTCAGTTGTGTTATGGTGTTGTCATACAGTATTTTGACACATCGCTACTGTTTATTTCATTTTCAGTTCACTATTTACATGCTTCTACATGCAATGATTTTTTCTATTTAGCGTTTAAATGTAAGAGCTGGTCAGAGCATTAATTTAGCATTGACATTTAGTTCATGACCCTTAACCTTTCTATTCTCTAGTTAGTTGTATGCAGGCTGACTATATTAAAGGTTGTTATATTTAAAGTTAAGTGTTTATTGCATGTACATACTAAATTAGTTGCCCATATTTTATTTATATAGCGCTTTTATAGATTTTAAAAAAAAAAATTCAAACTAGCTTTAAAGAAAACCATGATGTTAATGTTTTTATTATAAATATAATATATTCGTGCCTTATAGTCGCATTTAGGACATTCGAGCTGGGCGATAATATTCTTTATATTTTAAACAATCAAGCAGTTGAGATTTGCCATGTGCATGTGCATCACTTTCAGGCTTCCATTCTGCCTCTTGGATGTCCAAATACAAACTCTTCCTGCTCCGGCATGGGGAGGGGGCCTGGAACAAGGAGAACCGCTTCTGCAGCTGGGTTGACCAGAAACTGAGCGAGAACGGGGTGGTGGAAGCCCAAGAATGCGGCAGGCTCCTGAAAGAGAAGGGGTATCAATTCGACCAGGTTTTTACCTCCATACTGAGCCGTTCCACCCAGACAGCCTGGTTGGTGCTGGAGGCCATGGGACAAGAGTGGGTCCCAGTCACCAAATCATGGAGGTTAAATGAACGGCATTACGGTGCCCTGATTGGCCTCAATCGGGCCGAGATGGCGTTGAACCATGGCGAGGAACAGGTTAAACTGTGGAGGCGAAGCTATGATATCACGCCGCCCCCCATTGATGAGTCACATCCCTATTATGCTGAAATTTACAATGACCGCCGATACAGTACGTGTGATGTTCCGAAAGAGGAACTGCCCAAAACAGAAAGTCTGAAGGAAGTGTTGGACAGACTTCTTCCTTACTGGAATGATGTCATTGTACCGGTGATCAGAAGTGGCCAAACCGTCCTCATCTCTGCACATGGCAACAGCTGCAGGGCTTTGCTTAAACATTTGGAAGGTGAAACATCTATATTGTGCTGTTTTGAACAGTTTTTATACCAGCAGGAGCATGAAAAAAATGAAAATTCTATTGCCATTTACTCACCTTCATGTTGTTCTCAGACTTTCTCTCTTCTGTGGAACAAGAAGATATTTTGTCCATACAGTGAAAGTCAGTGTATGTTCATTATATGGACAAATACACTTAAAATATTCTTTATATCTCTTTTGGAAAATTATGCATATAATGTCTCTCTAAAGGCCACTGAGTTAGATTTACATGGGCACTATCAAGTAAAACCCTTGACCTTTATCTCTTGGAAGGTGGGGTGGTATCCACTACCAGTGTTGGGGAAAGTCACTTTTAAAAGTAATGAATTACAATATTGCATTACTGCCTGAAAAAGTAACTAATTGCATTACTTAGTTACTTTTTATGGAAAGTAATGTGTTACGTTACTTTTGCGTTACTTTTCCTCATCTGGTCTGGTTGTTTTTAACAACAAAAAAGTTCTATTTTTGGCAAATTTAAAGGTCCTTTCACACCAAAAGTGAAATGAATAAGCCTCAGGCTGAAGGAAATGCAAATTCACGCCTGTACGGTAGAGGTTGCAGCTCAAACAAACAAGTCTTTCACCTGAGCTGCCATTCTGGAAAACAGAACTCCCGATTTCTCTCAAATGGAGACAGGAGAACTGTCAGTGAAAAAAATGGGAAAACATAACTCAGATATTTTGTTGTAATGCATTACTTTACTAGTAATCTGAATTTGAAAAAAGTAATCTGATTACGTAACTTGCTTTACTTGTATTGCGTTACCCCCAACACTGTCCACTACTGTACAAAAGTTTGGGATCAGTGTTTTTTTGATTTTTGAAAGAAATTAATACTTTAATTCAGCAAGGATGCATTCAACTGATCAAAAGTTATGGTAAAGACATTTATGATATTTCAAAAAAGTTATATTTTAAATAAATGCTGTTCTTTTTGGACATTGTATTCATCAAAGAATCCTGAAAGAAAAAAAGAAAAAAAAAGGTATGAATGTTTTCACAAAAAAAGCAGCACAACTGTTTTCAGAATTGATAATTATAAGAAATGTTTCAAATTAGAATGATTTCTGAAGGATCATGTGACACTGAAGACAAGTAATGATGCTGAAAATTAAGCTTTGCCAACACAGAAGTAAATTACATTTTAAAATATATTCAAATAGAAAACAGTTATTTTAAATTGTAATAATATTTCACAATTTTACTGTATTTTAATTAAATACAGCCTTGGTGAGCAGAAGAGACTTCTTTCAAGTTATAAAACACTGAATTGCTCTTCATCCTGTTTTTTTTTAATTAAATACTCAATTATTTTAATAGCTCATTTTTAAATGTTATCAATAATGAAGCATAGAAAGTGGACAGTAGTACCAATAAAGTTGGTATTAAAACATAAACCTAAAATACTAATATGCTAATTAATGTACATGCTTTTGCTGTGTTTCTCAACAGATATATCGGAAACAGACATAGTCAATGTAACGCTGCCCACGGGAGTTCCAGTCTTACTGGAGATGGATGAAAACCTTCGACCGGTCAAACCTCGTCAGCTCCTGGGCGACCAGGCCAAAATTCAGGCAGCCATCAAAAAGGTGGAGGATCAAGGGAAGGTTAATGCAGAAAATAAATAAGGATTTTCTTGGGGGAAATGTCAGAATCTTCAGATAGGAATTGTTAACATAGATAGATCATTAGTCATTCAGTATGCCCTGAAGCACCTGCAAGATAGTGCCAGTACATGGGTGTGTCCAAGGTAGACTTGTTTAAATAATTTATAGTGGTATTTTCAGAGTCTTGAAGAGTTATAGAAGTCAATATTTTAAATTCAGGCAATGGTTACTGATCCAAAATGCAGACTTGCTGCATATATTTTGTCATAGCAGGAGGTCTGTAGACCAAATAATGAAGTAGATACTGATATAACATTATTTTAAATGATCATTTAATATTTTTGTTTTCAGTGGATTTTAGGCCACAGAAAACCAGTGGTGCCTTCTGTTGGGTAAAAATAGCATCCATCCATTGTTTTCTAATAGAATTTCTTATTAAAGGTCAACACAAGCGTTTAACCAATTCTGTATTTAAAAAACAACAACTATATAGTGTACGCTATCATTTATTCAAAAGTTTGGGATTGGTTAGAAAAAGTCTCTTCTGCTCACCAAGGCTGCATTTATTTGAACAAAAATACAGTAAAATCAATATATTTTGAAATATTATTACAACTGCTTACTACTTTAATATAATGTAAATTTTCAGCATCATTACTCCAGTCTTCAGTGTCACATGATCCTTCAGAAATCATTCTAATATGCTGATTTTCTGCTCAAGAAACATTTCTTATTATTATCAACGTTGAAAGCAGTTGTGCTGCTTAATATTTTTGTGGAAATTGTAATACATGATTATCTGATAAATAGAAAGTTCAAAAGAACAACATTTACTTGACATAGAAATATTTTGTAACATTGTAATATGTTAGTCACTTTTGATCAATTTAATGCATCCTTGCTGAATAAAATATTAATTTATTTAAAAAAAAAAAAGTCTTACTAACCCCAAACTTTTAAATGGTAGTGTATAATAATCATTCAAAGAAAAAATAAATAAGTAAATAAATAAATAAAATAATACTTCAAACAAGCACACATTATTCACTCCAATGTCTGGACTTTCCTAGGCACAGATTAAACTTAAAAGTTATTGGATTCGTATTCATATTCCACAAATCAGGTTTATTAGGCGTAATATTTAAAAGAAATTGAAGAATTCATTGGATATCTGAAGGATTATTTTAAATTATTATAAATATTTTGTGTTAAAAAGCACAGGTAGCATATTTAGACAGTATTTAAAAAACCCAATTATTTTGTTTTCATCTAATGTATTTATTACCATAGATATATGTAAAGTTAATGTGTTAATATGTAACTTATATTTTTATCTCAACCAACATTAACCAACTCAAATGGAATGAAAACCAGTCTTACTGGTGAGTAAAACTAACACATAGTTGTGGTTTAGAAAGGCTGTGCACTGTAATACCTCTATTTTGTATTTGTGTATTTAATGTTCCTCAACACTGTACTGTATATGTAAAGAAATGTTATATGTGTGTTCTTTTTGTTAGAATAATCATAGTGGCTTTCATTGTTACATGTCTATATGTTCTTCTACCCCTGTCTGACTATACTAGTATTATTCAACCGTGGCACATTGTACTGTAGCTCATCTTATCTCCACCCAGAAGCACTGGTCTGCCCTGAAACATTTTCCTGAAAGATTCAAGAATAATATATATAAAAAAAAAATATTACAAATATAAAAGTGTCTTATGTGTACTGAATGGTGTGTGGGAAAAGTAGAAAACACCTGAGTTAACCAGGAGGAGGTGCTGCATTGCTACAGTGTTTTCTGAGGAGACATTTCTCCAGTGGTACAGATGTTAGCCTTAAGATAATAGCGGTGGATGGGAAGTTTGTTATTATAGAAAGCACTTATGACATAAGGAAACTGATTTGGGTTATTTAATAGGATGTAGAACTTGGCAGAGTACATATTCACTAAACCTAATAGCTCACATTTGTCTTGTTGAGCTGGAATGTTCGAAAGGGGGCACTAAAACATGTCTTTAATGTCCTCTTAGAAGTATATACATTTCAACATGTTATATGCTCATGGGAAAACGTGCCACATCCATCTCCTTCCATGCTTATTAAAAAGTAATGTGATTTTCATTGAGTTTATTTGCTGTGCTGTGAAGACGTGACCGGACAGCCCGTTTCTGATTACGCGTGATATAAACTCCTTATAAGAAAACATTTGTCATGGACTGCGTTCTGAAACATGGATTTGCCGTCCTTACTTTAAGTCTCGAAACAGCACAAAAATATTGCGGGAATCCGATTGTAGAAGCTCTGCCAAGGATCCAGTTTGAGAACTGTTCTGTTTGGATGGAGCCCAGATAGGCCTGGACACAACAGTCTCGTCTTGAGACCTGTTTCTCTTAAAATGTTTATTGTTAAGACTTTGGCATGCGTTGCTAATGCTAATGCCTCTGTCCTGGTTGAGCTCAGACCAACTATTAATTTCCTTGGCTGCAAACTAATAGGCTAGATGTACAAGCAGGTAACAGTGTGATATTCACACCTTGCACATTGACACAAAGCACAGACCATAGTCAAAGTAGCCCCATATTTATTTTTTGACAGGAATGAGAGGCTGAGGGATAGAAGTACTGTATGTTCAATGGATTGTTGTTTAACAACATACTGATTGTTCAGCAAACGAAATGTCTTTCCGAAAAAAACTTTCAGTAGAATGAAACAGTTTTAAAAATTGTGGGTTGTGAAAGTGACAATCTAGAACCTTTATTACAGTTTGTGCCATTGTAAAGACTGTAGTAGCTTCGTTTTCATCCGCGTTAAATTCAAAATGGCGTCTAACCTGGCGTCTAACTATATTTACATTTGTGAGGTAATAGTAACTAGAGTATGGCAGAAGCTGGTTACATAATAGGCTATTTTATGGCAATAACAGTCTAATAGTAGTATTTTATATCATATATATACAGTGGGTACGGAAAGTATTCAGACCCCTTAAATTTTTCACTCTTTGTTATATTGCAGCCATTTGCTAAAATCATTTAAGTTCATTTTTTTTTCCTCATTAATGTACACACAGCACCCCATATTGACAGAAAAACACAGAATTGTTGACATTTTTGCAGATTTATTAAAAAATAAAAACTTAAATATCACATGGTTTTAAGTATTCAGACCCTTTGCTGTGACACTCATATATTTAACTCAGGTGCTGTCCATTTCTTCTGATCGTCCAGCTGTGTTTGATTATACTGATTGGACTTGATTAGGAAAGCCACACACCTGTCTATATAAGACCTTACAGCTCACAGTGCATGTCAGAGCAAATGAGAATCATGAGGTCAAAGGAACTGCCTGAAGAGCTCAGAGACAGAATTGTGGCAAGGCACAGATCTGCCCAAGGTTACAAAAAAATGTCTGCTGCACTTAAGGTTCCTAAGAGCACAGTGGCCTCCATAATGCTTAAATGGAAGACGTTTGGGATGACCAGAACCCTTCTTAGAGCTGGCCGTCCGGCCAAACTGAGCTATCGGGGGAGAAGAGCCTTGGTGAGGGAGGTAAAGAAGAACCCAAAGATCACTGTGGCTGAGCTCCAGAGATGCAGTCGGGAGATGGGAGAAAGTTGTAGAAAGTCAACCATCACTGCAGCCCTCCACCAGTCGGGGCTTTATGGCAGAGTGGCCCGACGGAAGCCTCTCCTCAGTGCAAGACATATGAAGGACAAGACACCATCTTGGAGTCCTTCAGGTGTTTTTTTAGCAAACTCCATGCGGGCTTTCATGTGTTTTTCATGCTTTGTGGTTTTATAGCTTCATGTAGTTTAAAAACTATTTTTGCTGGTTTAGTGCAAGATGTTTTTTTTTTGTCAACAAAGATGCAACAAATAGTGTTGGGGGCTATATATACCGGATAAAAAAGTAATATAGTATTGATATATTAGGCTACTAATGGATGGAGGAAAGCACAGGAAAACTGCTGCCAAATTCTTTGAAGTGATGAAGCTCAGCAGAGGCGGAGTCTGAACTACTGCACATTTTATAAAATGTGGAGTCAGGGCTCATGTAATTCCTTCAGTGCCCTTTCAGCAGCACAATCACACTTGAAGACTAAATTGGAAAGCTTGCTTAAACCTTCTCCAGTCCGTTACAGGTAGGTGTTAGAAGCATAGTGCTTCATTTAAGACTTTGAACATTTTTTTTTTATTATTATTTATTAAAATAGACATTCTTTTGTTTGCTTTTAATGTATAAAAAGACATGCTTCTGATGCCAACATAATTTACTGGAAACTAAGTTTGTTGCATTTGCAAGACTTTTATAGTGGACAAACTAATTGTATGAAAAATGTTCTGTTTTCCCCTGGCAATTGTTCCCTTGTCAAGAACATCTGTGGACTTCCTTTGCTTTTAAATTACCGTCCAAGTTAATTGGGGTCTCCCACAAATTCACTAACCAGTTGTTTTTAGCATGAGCTCATCCTGCTTTTGGATCTTAATGAGGTTTTTTTGTGTGTGTGTGTGTGTGTATGTTGCATTTAATGGCCAACTTTCTTGCTACACCTGAATCACACACTACTTTAAAATAATTTCTGCTTTTTTTTAAAGGGGAGACCAGGTCTAGTTATCACATCCTTTACTGCAGTGAATATTTTGAGTATAAGTGCAGTATAGGCACAAACCTTAAAGTCTTTGCTGCAAAAACTTATGTTATTTCCTAGGAAAATAGATACTATACACACTGACCAATAGTGAGGCATGTTCTTGCGCTGTATGGGGTAAGTTGTCACAACTGAACCTGCCATTAAGCAGCCAATTACAGGTTTTAAACAGAAAAAAAAAGATGAAAAACAACAAAAAATATAAAAGATAACATACAAAAATATACATTTATATTTTCATAATTATATGTAAAGAATTATTTTAATAGTTTCAGACCAAAATGTTTATTCTAAAATTAAATTTTAATTTGTGTAATTTTAGTAAAATAAGATGAAAAACAATAAAAATATAAAAGATAACATACAAAAATATACATTTATATTTTCATAATTATATGTAAAGAATTATTTTAATAGTTTTAGACCAAAATGTTTATTCTAAAATTTAATTTAAATTTGTGTAATTTTACTAAAATAAGATGAAAAACAATAAAAATATAAAAGATAACATACAAAAATATTAATTTATATTTTCATAATTATATTTAAACAATTATTTTAATAAATTTAGCCCTAAATATTTATT
>RJVU01047120.1:5769809-5793047 GCA_003731715.1 Anabarilius grahami | reverse complement strand
ATATACACAATTACAAATGTTGACAAAAAATATTTCATGGTGAATTCATGTGATGCAACTGAACTATTAAACAGTCTTACAGTTAAAGATTGAGTAAATAAACCATATCAGATTTTTTTTTTTTCTTTTTTTTGGGGGGGGGTGTATTATATCACAGAGTGCAGATCTGGTGTCAGATGAAGCAGTGTGTGGAATGCACAGCGTCCGTGTGTGTGTTTTGTGCAGCTGAACAGAATCTGGAGGCAATTCAGCACACAGTGATAACAGGGCCTTGGCACAGGCAGCGGGCAGGATGTTAGGAGTACTGCCCTATGCTTCCGGAGTGGGATGGGATCAGGCTTGGGAATGCTGCTGGCCCTCTGTGCCCAGACTCAGGGGGGAAATCAGAGAGCAAGGGATGCTGGGTCAGCAGGGGCCCATCAAGGATCAGGTTGATTCACTTTGCTCAAAGGAATCATCCAACAACATGGATATTCAAACTGGTTGCTTTGGTTGGCAGAAATTCCAGTTTGAATATTTAAAACTAATAAGAACATTTAAAAATCACAATCACCCTTTAAATTTTCTGTCGAAACCTCCTTAATCCTGACATCGGTTTTAAGTGAATTGGACATGAACCAGACTATGCACTCAAAGTAATCTATAGTTATTTCAGTTGTGTTAGAAGTTTGATTTGGACCTTTAGCACCATTTGTATAGTTAAATATATAACGAGACACAATCCCTTAGACAGCTCATTTAATACACAGTTCATTGCTGCCAGATGTTGAAAAGCAGGTAATCTGAAGTCAAATTTTCCATAGTGCTGCATTGAAATATTGTTTGGGATGGAATTATATATATTGGAGCTGGAGTGTACCACTTAACCAAAGATGATGGACAATTGGCACATGTAGCATTCCCAAGGCGTGAGGTCAGAGTAAGACGAAGCTGAACTTTCTTAGGGTAGGTCCATCAAGAATATGTATGGGGAAGTTTGCAGCTGTTATATGCGCGAGGCCGAAATCCCAAATTCCGTTTTGAGGTTTAGTCCTTGAATGTGTTCCATCGCAACATACTGTTTATCATACGTTATCCAGGAGTCTAGCTGTGGAAAAGCTTCGACACTAGAGCGCGCGTGTGCCAAGTCAGGTCTTTTCCTTACATGGTATAAGCCACTAGGCATGAGACCATCTCCTTCCCGACTCATGTGGATCTGTCTGGCCATGATCAATGTCTTGTTGCCCAGGAAATTTGGAATGTGTTTGACTGCAGTTAAGGTTCCTTTTCGAGCATCTCAGTGTTCTGTAGTCCACCTCCTTTGAGCGCTCAAGACCAATTTGTAAACTCTGAAGATTTTACTTGGAACATTTTTGACATAGTTAAAAGTGGGATCATTTTTACCCTTTTTGGGTTGTTTTGCTAAATAAAGAAATGGAATAAATATTATTGCTCACCATTCTTGGTCATAGTCGGCTACCTGTCCAATAGCGCATTGAAACGCTAAAGCTGCTTTAATATTTATTTCAATATGGCATGCCAGAAATGATGTGCACTCAAAAAAGGTCTGTTTTTAAGACACTTTTCACTTTTTTGTACTTTTTTCACCTTGTAGATGTTAAATTAAAGTAATTTATGTGATAGACCCTTGCCTTGGTCTAATTGTATGTCTTTCATTGTGCGGACAATTTCGTTTTTTTGGTTGATCAAACTTTTCTTGATTTACATACCTGAGAATGGACTGGTTATCTTTTGGAGTGCATACAATATAATTTTTTGACGTGTGCACTCAAAAAATATTTAGGCCTAAAGTTTGAATTGCATATAAAATTTCCAACCATTTGGATTACAGTTTTATCATGAACTAACTAATAAACTTAATGTGATGCATATTTGTCAGCCATTCATAAATTAAACAGGTTGGATTTCTGTAATAGTACTAATAAACTGAATGTATTTAAAATACACAATAACAAGGTTTATATATTTATCATTAATAAATCCAACTTGTGTTAGTGTCATACATTTTAACTAACTGAATATTTCTTCATATTTAGGAGCTATATGTAGAATTCAGAAACTCTTGTTATATAGCGACACCGGTGGCCGTTAAGTGAACTGCAGCCAGCAACTTATTGCTCGCGCTCGTGCACACATAACGTATAAGTATGGATCCCCTAAAGGTACATGGTGATGGAAAAAATATGAGATGAGTGGAAAAAATGTCAACATTTTCGTGTTCGCTCGCTAAATTTTTGTGTTCTTTGCGAGCGAATGCAAAATTTCTCGGGGAAACGCAAACATTAGCAAGAGAACGCAAAAGAATTGACAAATAATTTTGTCACTGACAATTATTAAAAAGCGATGAATACATGAATATTCAGCCCATTTAACCATGCATACTTTTTAAATGAAAAATTTCAAATGTTTTCACAATTAACAGATTTATGCTGTTTCAAAGCAATTTTGATCAACTGAAAATATGATTATTAAAATAAAATAGAGGCAAATAGTTAATAAATAAACGATGCCATAATTAGACTTACCCGTTTCATTTATGTATGACTGAAAAATATGCATCACATTAAGTTTATTAGTTTGTTTATATTAAAACTGTGTAATACAAATGGAAAAGGTCATTTTATATGAAATTCAAATGAATAAATCGTAAATTTTGAGTGCAGGAAGCACAGATCCGATTATAATCAAAAACATTCTCATTTGACTCATGCAGCTTGAGGGGGTCTGCTGGAATGCATTAAATAGACAGAAGTCTGCAAATGCTTCCTCTTTGCATGCTAGTGAGAGTTTAAGGGAAGGAACTTTGAGAGCCCAATTGCTTGCAATATTTTGAAAGAATGTATAGTAATGCAGTGGTTCAAAGTTTCTACTTCACCTACTTCACCATGTGGCCGCAAGTATGTGCACACAGTCAAATGGGCTTATTGAGCTTTCTGTTTCAAAATCAGTGGAATTAAAGGGATAGTTCACCCATAAATGAAAATTAACCCATGATTTACTCACCCTCAAGCCATTCTAGGTGTATACGACTTTCTTCTTTCAGACGAACATAATCGGAGATATATTTAAAAAATATCCTCCAAAGATTTATAATGGTTGAGGGGAGGCGTGTTTTGAAGCCAAAAATAAATGCATCCATCCATCATAAATATAATCCATACAGCTCCAGGGGGTTAATAAAGACCTTCTGAAGCAAGGCGATGGGTTTTTGTAAGAAAAATATCCATATTTAAAACTTTATAATCAAAATAACTAGCTTCCGCTAGATGACCATACGCATACTGTGCAAGTCGATTTGCACCACAAGAGTAACCCCTGACGCGATGACACAGGATGTAGGAGTATCGTAAGTTTAAACGCCTCTCACGATTTAAACAAATAGGGCTGTGCAGCAAACTGAAGCTCCTCTTCTCTTATATCGAAATCCTCCAACATTTCTCTTTAAAATTTCTCATTTTAGACTTCTAATTCTTGACCGGTGTTTTGTTTTGCTCTATCCTCTGCGCTTCCGCGTTCGTCATTGCGTCAGGTCAGAGGTTATTCTTCCGCCGCAAATTGATGCATAGAGCCGTCTGCCGGAAGCTAGTTATTTTACTTTATAAAGTTATTAATATGGATATTTTTCTTATAAAAACCCATTGCTTTATTTCAGAAGGCCTTTATTAACCCCCTGGAGCTGTAAGGATTATTTTTTATGATGGATGGATGCAATTATTTTGGGCTTCAAAACACGCCCCCCATTCACTACCATTATAAAGCTTTGGAGAGCAAGGATATTTTTAAATATATCTCTGATTGTGTTCGTCTGAAAGAAATTAGTCATATACACCTTTGGATGGCTTGAGGTAAATCATAGGATAATATTCATTTTTGGGTGAACCATCCCTTTAAGTTGGTACTCCTGCTTGCACTGTAAAAATGAGCAACTGCAAACAGATCATATGTAAGTTTAAATAGCTAGAACTCATCCTGACATCATAAGACAAGTTCCTAAATATTAAGTTATAACTTAACTTTCTTGTTATGCTGGTAATTATAGAAATGATTCATATGAAATCTATTATATCTATGACTATTTCTATTAGTGTTGTAGTACTTGAGACCGGTCTTAAGACCATTTTTTGAAGGTCTTGGTCTTGTCTTGGTCTCGGCCGCATTCGGTCTCAGTCTTGTCTTGGTCTCAGACTAAAAGGACTCGGGATTTTATTTCAAGACCGGTCAAGACCACAACTGCGGCAATATTGCTAAATTGCCGTTGCATAGTCTGATTTCTTTGTTAACATCATTAATTTGATTGGAGTTTTTCAATTGATTGGTAACAGCTCTATATAGTGTCTTATTATTAGGGCCCGAGCACCGATGGTGTGAGGACCCTATTGTAATTGCTCAGTCAATTATTATTCTTCTCCAAAATGACTGAATCGCATTTTTGAGGGCTTAAACATGCTCGAAAACTCATGAAACTTTGCACACGCGTCAGAAGTGGTGAAAATTTACGTCTGATATGGGTTTCTGAATTAGGTGTGGCAAAATGGCTCAATAGCGCCACCTACAAAATTTCAATTAAGCGCCTTTCGCGCTAGGTTTCACGTACAGATATGAAATTCGGTAGACACATATAACAGCCCAATACCTACAAAAAAGTCTCTTGGTGCAAAATCTGAATCTTGAATTTTCTCTGCAAAATATTTGCAGTTTTTGCTATTTCCAGACGTTGTACCTTAACGAACTCCTCCTAGAGCTTTAATCATATAAACATCATATTTGGTCAGTCTAATCTAAAGGCATTTGTGACGTTACATTGCGAAGATCTAGAGTTTTCGCTGAAGAGCGTGTCTGTGGCGGCCTGACAAATTTCGATGTTTCGCCATGAAACAGGAGGTTGTTGTAACTCGGACATACAAAGTTGGATCTGCCCCAAACTTCACAAGTTTTATTAGAGTCCTGGTCTGAAGACATCTACATGACAATATTCAGTAATAGTCAAAGCGCCACCTGTTGGCAGCAGGAAGTGTGGCATGTCGAAATGATATTTCTCCTGTATTTACTCGCTTACATGCATGTCACACTGTTCGCTGTTTTCCTAAGGCCACCGGGTGGCGGTGAGCCCGGGTGTGAGGGCCCTTTCATCGCTGCTTGCAGCTTTAATTCTAATTGTAATTATTGATTAAAAAAAGACATTTCTCAGGCAGTAAATGTGGATCTTTCAGATGAATTTGAGGAGTGCTAGTGTGGTCTTGGTCTTGACTCGGTCTCGACACACACTGGTCTTGGTCTCGACTTGGTCTCGGTTTAGGTGGTCTTGACTACAACACTAATTTCTAGTGGCTAAAATGTTGTAGCCCTTGGCATAGAACTAGTAAAAGATATATGGTGGGCTTATTCTGAAACAGAAGGTTTTCTGTTCTACAAGGGACACAGGTGCAGCTACCCTTAATTCAGGAGGAAATGGGCAGGCCAGAGAGAGAGAGAGAATGACTCATTTAGATGATCGAGACCCTACAGTTTAGGACTCTGAGGACAGTTTGTGCTCCATTGCCCCAGGGGTAAACTAAGTAATACCATTTCCCCAAATTCTCAATGTTTAACAGCTGGTGTACAGAAATGAGAGGCATCGCACAGAGGCAGAAGGGTGACAGAGGGCAAAACTACTGCATGTGGCCTATAAGAGTCATGACTAATCACTGTTAACCAGGTGTGTTTGTTGCTTCTGTTCATTTAAAAGGACCAGGATGTCATAGGCATGTATTTCTCAACTAACTTTGTTATGATATTAGCAATCATGCATTACTGCAGCTATTCAAACTCATAAAACAGTGTTGATTTAATTGTCTTGATTGCTCCAGGAGTTTGCTTGATATATTAGTTGGGGAATAAAAGCTTACATGAGCTAAATGCTAAATGAGACTAACAAGCCGCAACATTAGTTGTGCTTGCTAATGTACTGAACATATGAACCACTGTACACAAAAAGCAATGAAAGACAAGCATGTCTTTGTGCTGGATGTGGTATACACTAGTTATTTATAGATAGTCTTGCACTCCAAACTGAAGCCCATGTTAGTCTTACAGGATGAGCATCTTTAACCATGTTTGGTTAAGCAATGCCTCACCAGTGAGCAGCAACTCCATCCTGTTACACGTCATGGCACAAAAGCCTTCACATATTTATCTGGTCTGAGTTTTACGATCCTATGATTCAGCACACCTCTGGTTGGGGTTTCCCTGATCTGTGCATCTGGAGATTGGTGTGACGGAAATAGAGGAGTGAATGGAGAGGGCGTGATTCACTGCATGCCAGTGTACAGCTGCTTCTATTGCTAAGGGCATGTTGTTCTTGATGTGATTTGAGGTTTTGGTGTAATTGCCAGCACTAATGCTAATTACACATCAAAAAGACGGGTTTAAGAATAACATAACATCTTGCTGCCTCCTTTGATGGTGTTTAATAAAATGACAGACATGCCATAAATTAATTCTTTCATCAGCTTTCAGAAGTTGTCCAAATAAGCTGTAGATGAGCAACTGATCTTTTATTGTGGTTTACTGTTTGACTTAAGTGGGTGCGCCGGCAGGAAGAGTGAGTGGGAAATGATTCAAGACTTGAACCCATGTCACCCATATGAGCACCACAGCTCAACATATTGGAGCACATACAACCTTTAAAGGGTTAGTTCACCCAAAAATGAAAATTCTGTCATTAATTACTCACCCTCATGTCGTTCCACACCTGTAAGACCTTCATTCATCTTTGGAACACAAATTAAGATATTTTTGATGAAATCCAAGAGGTATACGCAATATAATCAACACTTTCATGGTCCAGAAAGGTACTAAAGACATCATTAAAACAGTCGACGTGACTGCAGTGGTTCAACCTTAATGTTATGAAGCGACGAGAATACTTTTTGTGCGCAAAAACAAAACAAAAGTAATGACTTTATTTAACAATATCTTCTCTTCTTTGCCATTCTTATACGTTGTTTACATTAAGCGCTTCCAGGTTCTACGTCGGAAAGCCGACTCATTATTGGCCACACGCATGCGTCGTGTTGCTCACGTGATCAGCTTTGGCTGAATAAAGTCAAAGATTGTTGAATAAAGTCGTTATTTTTGTTTTGTTTTTTTGCACAAAAAGTCGCTTCATAACATTAAGGTTGATCCACTGCAGTCACGTCGACTGTTTTAACGATGTCTTTAGTACCTTTCTGGACCTTGAAAGTGGTGATTATATTGCTGTCTATGGATGAGTCATATACCTCTCGGATTTCATCTCAAATATCTTAATTTGTGTTTCGAAGATGAACGAAGGTCTTACGGGTGTCTAACGACAGGAGGGTGAGTAATTAATGACAGAAATTTCATTTTTGGGTGAACTAACCCATTTCTTTACATGAAAATATATAGCTGCCTTCTATATTATTATATATGTTGAGGTCTGTGGTATCAAAAAGGTTTTTAAAAAAAAACATTATCCTACTTAAAGGCACAATATGTACATTTTTGCCACTAGAGGTCGCTTATTCAATACAAAGGCATACTATACCGATGTCTTACTATAGCACAGTTTAATGTTGCCTTGATTTCGCAGAATCATGGGAGGTGTTGTCTTCATGTCTACAGCTGGTGGAAAAGAATCAGGACAGGACTCGGTCAGAAATCATGTTCATGGATGAGATTATTAACGTTACTGTAGTATGAAGCAGAGCAGGGCCTAGCATGGTAAAACATGGTACTCGCTATAACTCAAGAAAACGAGATTTAAGCTGAGCTATATAACAATGATTCATTTTCTGTAACACGGGTATATGTCATTGATAGGTGAACCATGGACACGGTCAGAAATTGCTTATTTCTCTGGATTTAAACATTCTTGGAAACATTTGGGATAATGTAAGTACACAAGTCAACAAAATATATAACACTGTTCTAGTGGTTTTTGGATATTTTAATCCAAAAATCTAACATATTGTGCCTTTAAAAAATATTGTTGAAATTATTTTATTATATGAGAAGAAAGAGACCGCAGAGTGATGCAAAAGAAATGAAACTATAGCACAGGTATGTGGTAAATCCTAATGTAATAATCTCATGCACTATAGCTACAGGTATGAATAAGTGAATAAATCAAATGGAAAGCAGGTACTCTATCAGTGACTACAAAATTGTTTTAGCATCTTGCACAGCTCTCGTTGGTTTTGGCTAGGACGTAGATCCCACCCTGATGTGTATTCTGGCTCCACACATTTGTCCTGTCCGCACATAATAAAGCTTTATAGAAAACCCACAAGACAGCTCGTTATGTCATTGTAAATGGCTTCACCCAGCCTTACCTGGGTGGTTGCTCTGGCTCCTAAATGCTGACTTCCTGACACACAGGTTTCCATTACGGGTTTAAGATACGGTGTATAAATCTTTTTAATGCATTTGGACATCATTGTCAGTCTGTACTGTAAAAGTTCTAGAGAGATTCATTTCATGAGCTATTTTTTTTTTCATCTGTTTTGCACTTTAGAGCAAAAGCATTATGTTGGTCATAGTAGAGTCTATACTGCATTCAAACTGAGAATGAAAGAATGAAAACCATGAAGAGGGCAAATTGCCCAGGACCTGGAATCAGTCACAGATGTGTAAATTAGAATATGTTCTCCATCTCTGTCATGTGGAAATGATTTGTGGACTCAACGATACCTTGTGGTAGGAAGACTGGACAGCGAAAGGGAGTCTGGGAAATGTGGAACATGCCCACTGTACCCAAAAGCGGTCTGTAACTTCTCTAGGTTTCTGTCACTTCACTGGTTTCAACCCGCTTTCTATTGTTACACTGTCGATAGTATATGAAAATATACAATGTTTAGTCATTCTCTGTGTTAACTGGATTGAGAAATTCATGTATATTTTACAGAGTTTTGACAGCTCCTGGGCTTTGGGGAAAACTATAGATATACTTTTTTATACTTTACTGCATTTTTATATCCCCACCCACGGACAGTTGGATCGACAGAGGGTTATTAACAACAGTTATTGTAAGGGTAGGCTTATCACTGAAATTTGTATTATACTTTGTCTACAATTTAAATAGCATTATGGCAACCAAGTAGGTGAAGTTGTCTGCACACTGAAAAAATGCAATCAGACCAAAAAAGGTCTATCAAAAATATATCTTTAATATATCTTTCTTTACTTTGTAAAATTAAAGATTGTGTTCATTGTCATCCCGTTTTTCAAACTGTCCATCATAGCTTTGCAGCCTTTAGCCACTGCCTCCAACGTGCTGGATCCTAGAAAGCGAATGTAACTCCCGCTAAAGGTTTACTCTTTGAATTCTGGCACCGGAGAACAATACAAGTCAACACTATTATAACTAAAAGTTTGCTAAGAAGTATTTCCTACTAAAGCAAGGCGTATCCAAGTGTATCATAGTAGACTGGTGGGAGTGGCCTTGGACAGCAATATACCCAGTGCATTATGGGCAGCGTTGGGTAAGATACTCAAAAAAAGTAATCCACTACAAATTACAAATTACTACATTAAAATTGTAATTTGATTACATTACTGATTACTGCATTTAAAAAGTAATCAGATTACTAATTACTTTACATTCAAGTTACTTTGAAACCTACAAAAATACACCACAAACTGAAACTTCAGAAAATGTTTTTTCTGTCATTTAATATTGACTGAAAATATTACATGAAAACAGCAACTTGACTTAAAAATATTCGTTAATCATCTATAGGTATCTTATTCATTCTAATGCAATCATAACAGGGCGCTCAACGACCACGTCATCTGTGAGCGTGAGATTCTAACAAACTAAAAATAACTTTATTAAAACTAATAAATATATGAAATATTGTACACTTGTTAATGTTTATTTTTGTTTGCAGTTTTTTTAATAGTATTTAATGATTATGAACCCATATCAAACCATACAATCGATGAAACTACAAAGCTGGCAGGTATGGTATGTATAATTACAAAATAAAGTCATTAAAATTGTTATTAATATTATTTTATAAAGTAACATGTATTTTTATCACGTGTTGAGCCGTTTCTGTGACAGCTCCAGCTCTCCGACGCACAGTTATAGCCTTATAGGCTACGCCAGCGTCCGAATTCACTCACTTCATGTCGTTCTCTTTTTGGAGATATAGTGCACTCAAATGACATAGGCCTACACTATATAGGGATTAGTGAATCAGTGAACGAGTGAGCGGTTTCGGACACAGCTTAAACATTCCTTGCTGTGTGTAGCATGTATGTGTGTGGTAGCTTAACTGTGTTTATGTTTGTATGTAACTGCATTAAAGACATGAAAAAATTGCTGAAAACATTATAATAACATTTGAAAACAGTATTGTTCAGAAGTTACCTTCCCTTCTGATCCTGAACAAAAATCCAATCTAGCTTGTTTAGGCGAGGTTGAACCGCTCTCGTCTTGGGAGCGGGTATCCTCCTCCACGCGTTCTCCGGTGATTCATAATGACACATCCGCGCCAAAAGTGATTTCTTTTAGAAATGTACATTACCTAATTTTTTTTTTTTCTTGTAACGTAATTTTATTGACATCAGTAACTGTAATCAAATTACATAAATTTGTTATCAGGAAAAGTAATTAGACTACAGTAACGTTACTTTGTAACGCGTTATACCCAACTCTGATTATGGGTGTTGAAGTTTTTTCCAACTTATTTGGCAAAAGGGAAGACAACAGCCTTTTTTCTCTCGGTTTTCTCCGATTTCAGTTTATTTCTGCCTTTCTAATGCATAAGCAGCTAAGTTTTATTGAAAGCCTACTTAAGATGAAGTATTCCTTTAAGATCAACAGAAAGTGGAAATCGGGTCTAAGAAAATGCCTTCTGCTTTTATTAACCTGTATACCAGCTTTTTTGAATTTGGAAAATTCTTGAATTCTTCAATGTCTCCAATTGTTCCTCCTGACGTTTTGTCCTAACATACAGAAATATATTACAAAAAATATTATTCTTCGACAGAGCTACAGAGATGCAGTAGGGGTTTAAAAGTTTCAGACAAGAATTTTTCATTAAAACTGATAAAGTTTTCGTTATAGAATATGATGTTATATAATATAATTTAAAACTAATACATTTAAATGTATTCATATATAAATAAAATTAAACACTTTTGTTCAGATTTTGTTTGATGTAATGAAAGAAATCTAATATTAAAAGTTATTTTGTAAACTAAAGAAATATATTAATTTAATATTAATACATTTTAATGTATGTATATTATAATATTAATAAATTTATATAACTTTTTCACTCACATTGTTATGCTGGTTATTTAAATTGTACTTACATTGACCCCACTTAATGAAATATTTTCTTAATGAAAGATTTCAGGGACCTACATTTCTGCAAACTCATGCATAAAATTTTCTCCACTTAATTTTTAACCATTAAATAGCCTTTTCTACCAAAGAATTATATAGACCAATTATTGTCCACTGATTCCTTTATTAGCACAAACTTTATTTGTAAAACTGGCAAAAGTGTTGAAAATTGCCCTTTGGTTGCATTTGATGAATGCAGTGAAAAGTGTTCAATTGAAATCCGATCAATTCTCTAATTTGCCACTGGGGTCACCAAAACTTTCTCACATCAAGTTATTCAAAAAGCCCAATGCAAATATAGGAAATTGCATACATATTGTCTTACGCGTAGGTGCAATACATCAACCCAGTGGTCAAAGCACATCAGCCTTCTGTTGACAGATGTGACAGGTTGTAGGCAGGGGTTAAGAGGGTTCAGGAAAGCCGTATGCGTCTATCACCCAGACAGCCCTCACATGAGGTCACTATTATAGGACTTTTACAGTTTATGCACATATGGAGACTCTTTGGACTGGTGCAAAATCCTTGTTCCTCTGCCTCTGGAGGAGAGCCAAACCAAACATGCCTGCAGCTCCGGTGGAAGCAGCCGTCCAACAAGTCCACTCACCTCTAGCCTGCTGGGCGGTTTCTGTCTGGCCCAGCACTCCACACATGTGATATGGAGAGAAGAACACAGAACAGGCTTTGTGACACCATCAACCTAATTGTTCCCACATCGATGCAAAGGTATTATAATATAAAATGGAAACCGGTGTCTTACAGAGAGATGACTTTAAAATCCTTAACAGATTTATCCGAGCAGGTTCCCCGTCACGGATGTTGAAGTGCTCTCTGACCAACCTGAACCCCACTGTATTAAAATTCAACGCCTTCATGTTCTTGGATTTTAATTCATGTTTTAAAATGCAATTCAATTATTTTATAACAATAAAAATCATGCGCGAGTTGGGCCCTGTCCAATGGCAACCTAAACACTCATGGTCTTCCTTCGTCCTTTCATGACGTAACGCCGCTTTGACTGTCGGGAAGAAGTCTGTTGCAGAGACCGCTTCAGTGCGGGCTCAGCAAAAGTGTGCATTAAGGATGTATGTTGACCGTAAAGGGACCTAAAATGACAAATGGAACACCCTATGGTCTCATGGATGTAACGGATACACGCACACGGCAGCCATTGTAAGTAATTGCATATGAATGTGCCATTTGGGACAGGGCCTTCATATGCACTTTCGGTCTTATGGACTTGGGGGCATGAAAATGCAAACATTTGAAAATGGGTTTCAAAGTGCAAGTTTTTGAAAACTATGCCATTATCGTCTCTGTGTAAACTACAAAACACAATTTTGTGAAAACGGTGACATCATGCGCATGCGTATTACATGTTCAGTCTGTAGGCCCTATCATACACCCGGCGCAATGCGACGCCAGGCGCAACGCAAGTGTTTTTTGCTCGTTTCAGCTTGACACAGTTATCGTTTTCACGTCCTGCACCACGTTTAAATAGCAAATGCATTTGCGCCCATTTGTGCGCCAATGGACGCGCTGGTCTGAAAACGAGGTGTGTTCAGGCGCATTGTTGGTGCATTCATATTTTGAAGCAACTGAAATAGTGCCATTGACCAACTCAAACCTGGTCTAAAGTCGGTGGCGCAAAATGTTTCTTTTGTTATTTAAAGAGCGCGTTAGTAATATGAGTCTATAGGCGAGTGCACAACACGTACACTCTGCTTATTACACACACACAGGGACGTGCAGCAGCACACAAACATGCCAAATATTAAAAGTAAAAGGATTACAATGTAAAAGATTATTATTATCCGTTTCCTCGCTAGAGAAGCGTTTAGTTTTTCCGCTTGCAAATTCCGCCACGTAAATACCGAATCCGTTATGGCGCAAGCGCAACTGGCTTTTAAAGGGAACAGAAGATGAGACTCTGATTGGTTTATTGTACGTTACGCCCTAAACAAACCCATTACTTATTAAGAGAATTCCACGCGCTGGGTACGCCGACCATTTTTCCCGTCCTTAAACTAGCAAAAGTGGATTCGGACACGCCCTAAGCGCACTTTAGACCGTGAGCTTAGATCGTTAAAATATGGCCCTGTAAGAGCTAAGTGTTTACAAAGTGAGATCGCCAACTACTGGCCTGGCATTATAATACAGCATTTTTAGTCATTTTCGTGGATCCGTGTGAATGGGGATCATTTTGACAGTGGTGTTGTCTGTACGTGGAAAAAAACAAAGGAAAAACTTTTCCAAATTAATAAAAAAAAGTGTGTGGTTTCTCTTTACATTATGCACAGTTTAGCATTATGTTATTAATTTACAACAAAACAAAGGAAAACACGATGCCTTCATCTCCAAAATGTTTTTTTTTTTCTTTTTCAGTGTTGATTAATTCTTTTTTATAAATTGGAATGTGTGCAAAGAATTTTGGGTGATTGGTGGACGCGAAGGTATCCGTGGCAGCCTAGATATGCACCCTTAATTTTCGCAAATTCTGTTTGTAGCCGCCAGTTGTGATAAAACACTGAATTACCAAGTTATCATATATTTAATACCAACAATGAACTGTTTTTTTGTTTATATTGGTGAAGGCACTTGGGTCTTGGCAGATTGCTGTTCAGGAAACCCTTCAGGCACAATATGATTTTTGGCTTTGTCTTTACTGCATCAGTTTTCATTATTTCAGGGAATGTAAGCAAATATGCACTGTTTAACTGAAATTTGCCACTTCCATAGCTCTGTTTAGCAGCTGTTTAGCAATGTGTTGTTGGGCATACAATCAGAAAACATAAAAGCATGATTTATTTGATTAAAATTATCTAAAAAATGGCCAAAGACTAATAAATGTTATACATCAAGACAGAAAATTGTATATGGAAAAAAATTTACACATATATGAAGCCTTATAATTTATTATAAATTATATATAAATGATAATATTGTATGGAGAAAGGTGAGAGAATAGAAAGTGGGAGATATTCAAATTTTAAATATTATTTCCATTTGTAAAGAAGATTAGTGGCAAAGTTGAATGTGTGGCAAAGTTTGCGTTTCCTGGTAGTTGTTCCAGGGAAACTGGATCAAGAAACTGGAATGTTGTGGTCTTGGTAAGTTATAAGCCAAACAGCTGACAGAGAAAGTCTTGACTTTGAATTAGAGTGATCAGGACAGATCAAATCTTTATAAATCCCACAATGTCTGACTCTTTCTCTCTTTCAGTTTGCACCCAAAAAAGCTGTGTGAATCATCATGGATGAGGACTTTGATTTCGAGCGTCGCAGAGAGTTACGGAGACAAAAGCGAGAAGAAATGCAGCGGGAGGCAGAGAAGTAAGTTACACACGTTAATTGACACTCTGCCCTTACCTCTTTTTTTGAAACACTGAATTTGCTGTCAATCGATTTCATTGTTATCATTCATCATTTTTAGATGATGCAATAAAATTCAGATCACTGTCATCCCGATGATGAGTTTAATACTACTTTAAGCCACAGAAGTGCTGTCTGTAATACTCTGGCCAAGTTGGAGAGGCCTGTGTCTGCATGATCCAAACAACAGTGTCTCTGCTCGCCTCTATTCCTTATAAAGGTTGACGTGCTTGTAAATGTCTTCCTATGTTTATGGTGCTTTGTTACAGTTGATAGGTCGGTTGAGTAAATCCAGATAATATCTGATTTTAGACAGACGCACATTGGATAGACATTTTTAAAACTGTGATGGTTTCTTTCGTACAAAGAATGGTTTGACTGGCAGACGGGACGTGCACTTGTTAGTTCAAACCTCAAAGTTTTACCAAAAAACCTAATATAAAGAAATTAGAAATGACATTTAAGAAAATAAAGCATATTTTTCTCTAATTATCATTGTTGTAATGCAAAATATTATTTTAAATCTTATTATCATTACTTTAATGAAAAAGTAATGATATATTATTTAAATGATCAATTCTTTTTTAATAATGGTACTTTGTTGTACTGCCCAATTTATGCTGATTTAAATAAAAATACACTTGTTATAGTCATTTTTGGTAACACTTTACAACAAGGTTCCATTAGTTATAAACCAACAATAAAAAATACTTATAAAGCTTATTTATTCATCTTAGTTAATGTTAATTTCAACATTTAGCAAGCGATCAAAGAACGCTCCCTTTACAATCGCTGGAGCTGTCAATCAAACAGCGCAAATTTATCAGTGACTGAGTTCTGGAAAAACTCAATTTTTAATAAACAAATCTCTTATTTACTTTGTGTTTGCACTGTTAGTTATGATGAAAGCCTTCGTTAGTGTGCAGAAATCGAGCTGCAATGACGAGATCACTGCTTTCATGCTCTCAACAACATGTCTGTGATCGGCTACAATGTTCATCACTGCAACCTTTCATGCCACAATCTAAATATAATGCCATAGATATAAATGTAATGCTATAATCAACACTTTTCACGATTAGTTAACCTTGAGAGCTGTAATAGTAAAAACATGCTGAACGTTTTCGAGAGAGTTCCACATGTAATATTAGCTATTTCATATGCAAAGATGTTAGCCAATCACAGCAGTGGGCGTTTACACTGAAGTCTCACAGCAGACACGCCCCCTTCAAACAGAGCGTTCAAATCAGAGGGCTAAAATCAGGGTAGAAAAATGCCTTTTATTTCTAAATTATGACAATTTTTGAAGTAAAAACATTATAGGTGCACCCCAGGAAATATTATAAAACCATAAAACAATGCAGTTCATGACCCCTTTAATGGACCTGAGCTAACATAAACTAACAATGAAGAGATGTATTTTTATTAACTAACATTAACAAAGATTAATATATACTGTAACAAATGTATTGCTCATTGAAGTTAATGTTAGGTAATGCATTAATTAACGTTACTACTGGGACCTTATTGTTAAGTGTTACCATAATTTTCCAGTGAGAATCACCTTTAAGAATAATGGCAAATCCAAAAAAGGTAAAACTTCCAGATGTGCTTAAAGGTGCAATATGTAGAATTTTCTGTCCGCTAGAGGTCGCTAGAGGCCTATTCAAAACAAAGGCGTAGCTTGATGGCATCAAGTTTGAGCGCAGAATCTTCACATCACAGCCGGTGGGAAATAATCGCGATAGGACTCGGGAAGAAATCATGTTCATGGATGCGATTATTAGCGTTACTGTAGTATGAAGCAGAGCAGGACCGAGTGTTGTGGGAGCTGAACGAGGCCGCTGGAGCGATTGCGCAACACACAGCGTGAGCAGCGGAACTTTTATTACGCCACAGTCGCCGGCGCTGCTTCCGCTTTTCCGGTCATGAGTATGAGGTAACACAGCTCTGTTTATCATATTAGATACATTTGAGTGTGTTGAAAATTATGTTATAACGTTACTCTGTGCGTTCGCTCGGCGGCTGCTGTGAGACACTGTTGCACACTGCAGTAAGATAGATCGATTTTAGAATATCATATTAAATGCTGGATGGCTTGTGTTGATAAATGGCATGCAATTAATTTTAAAACGTATTGTATGATGGAGAAAATGCTGTATTACTGTTACTAAAAATAAAGCTGCATTTGATTATGCTATGTTAGCTACTTCACAAAATAGTGTTTTTCTCTGAGGCATGGTAAAGCATGGTACTCGCAGAAAATCAAGAAAATTAGATTGAAGTAGGGCTGGGCGATATATCGCATGCGATTGTCACGCGCATTTCGTCAGTAAAGCCGGTTCCCTGATTACCGCTAAATCGCCATCACCTGCTTTCAAATGGAGCGGCATTTAATAGACAGAGCCGTAGTTCACTGACAAGCCACGCAATATCGCGTTCATATCGCAGATGAATCGCCTTCGATAATGAACGCGATATTGCGTGGCTTGTCAGTGAACTACGGCTCTGTCTATTAAATGCCGCAGATGAATCGCCTTCGATAATGAACGCGATATTGCGTGGCTTGTCAGTGAACTACGGCTCTGTCTATTAAATGCCGCTCCATTTGAAAGCAGGTGATGGCGATTTAGCGGTAATCAGGGAACCGGCTTTACTGACGAAATGCGCGTGACAATCGCATGCGATATATCGCCCAGCCCTAGATTGAAGCAATAAGACTAAACGTGTTGAGCTATATAACAATAATTAGTTTTCTGTCTATAAATGTATCAAAACAGTTGTTCCTTTGTCTATTAAATCATGAGGGTAACGCGGGTATGACGCAATTGACAGGCGACTCCTCACACGTCCCGGAGCCTTGGTTAAACAAAATATATAACACTTGGCCTAGTGGTTTTTGGATATTTTACTGCAAAATTCTTATATATTGCACCTTTAATGTGACAAGAAAATAATTTTACAATGCGAAAAAAAAAGAAAAAAAAATTGTCATAAAAATAGGCTTAATTTTCTTTATGGAAAATACTATTTTTTTATAATTACATTTATAATTAATTCTGAACGGTGACCTGTGAATTTTTTAAAACTGACCTACTTATCTGTGCAAGATTTTACATGTTGATGATTTCATGTTGCTTGAAGTGTATACAATGCAGCTAACTAAGCAAGAGAAAAGAGAAATAGCATGCTATTGCATTCCTGGTCTTTTGTACACAATAAATGTCAATTATTCTGTGTTTACACTGGGTTTGTTTAAACCAGATTAGATTTATTCATGTGTGTCTGTTTTTATACAAGCCTTCTGTGGAAATTTTTATTTCAGGAACCACTTAAATTGCTATCCAGCAGCAAACATCAACGTTCTTGTGTAATATGAAAAGTATGGATATTTAAAATGGTCATTTAAGGCCTACAAAACTTTTTTCTCTTCATATTAATTCTTGAAATACATAAAAAAGTTTGTATTAGAATGGGTAATGTGCGCTGTGGGCTTGGCAGGCCAGGTTTGTTCAGAGTGTTTATAGTTCAAGATGACTTGGCCCACTCAAAGACTGAGAACTGCAGTTTCTCCATCCCTCTATAACTCCCACTGTCCAGAGCTCCATTTAAGGACTGATCCGCAGATGTGTACTATTGGAGATGACAGATGTTTTACTGCTCTTTGTGAGAGGTAATACTCATTCCAGAGAACAGATGACAGCATAGAGTTACACATGACTGTCAGCACATTTGATCATATTTTAGCATAGCTTGGAATGCACATGAACATTTTTGTATTGTTTGTGTAATTGTGGTTAATGGAAGGTCCTTGGCAAGGCTGCGGAAGATGCTCTAATGATAACATACACTGTAAGTCTTACATTTGCCATGTTTTCTGCAATTGCAATATTTAGGGTCTAGAAGATTACAGTGTTTACAGCTAGATTTTTTCTTTTTATACAAAAGTCTTTGTGATAAATATTCAAATTCAAAAATCACAGCTGTCCTGATATCATAATGAATAAAAAGGCCTCATTAAAATAATGAAAGTCTTAGGAAATAAGTTTTTTTTTAGAATAATATTTTACTATTATATATATATATATATATATATATATAATATTTCTTTCTAAAGCTACTTTTTGTAATGTCTATTTGATGCTTTTCTCATTTAACACAATAATGATTTTAAATGATCTTTTAAGGGGTCATTTCAAAAACAAATTTGATGTGCTATTAATTTGCGATTAATTTGATTATTCAGCACATCGTGTAAAAAATTTAATCGCTTGACAGCCCTAATTATTAATAATTACGAATTAATTACATGATGTGCCGATTAATTCATCGCAAATTAATCGCACATCTAATAAATATCAACACAATGATATTTATGAATTAACATTTCATTACATTTCTAAAAAATACTTTTTACCTAGAAAAATATATTTGGAAACATTCCTTTGCTAAAAAAAAAAAAATTCTAAAAAATGGTTTAAACCTTATAAAACAAAAAGATTTTTTCTTTTCATTATCATAGATGCTCTTATTTGTCTTTGACCTGCACTGTAGAAAAAAACTGGCTGCCAAATAAAAACCATAAAATTAAAGTAAAATATCTTAATTTAAACAAAGAAAAACTTGTAAAATAACAGTGTTTTTAACTAAAGCTTTTAATAAAAAAGATTCTGTAAAATTATTGTTTTTGCACTTTATTTGAATTAAGATATTTTACTTTATTTTTACGGTTTTTGTTTGGCAGCCGTAGCTGCCAGTCATTTACCGTTTTTTTACGAGTTTTTTTTTTTTTTACAGTGTGGTGTTCATAGCATATTAAACTATGAGAAAGTAGATTGACAAAAAAATTACACATAAATTAAAAAATATCACTTTTAAGTTTCATCAATCTGGTCTAAAAAGGAAATCAAACCTTTGCTAAAAAATCACTTTCAAATCCAGTTGATACCCAAGCCAAATCCACCACGCCTTACTTAATAAAAGCCTTTCATCTGGAGAAATGATGAATTGTGACACTTTCTCCTTTTTTGTGTGCATGTTAAACTCTGAGTGAGGGCAGTACATTTCTCTTCTGTGTAATCCTTCACTTCTGCTGCACAATGTCATATTTCAGTCTGGTCTCAGAAAATGTTCGATACATATGTGCTGGAATGACCCAGAGAAAATCTTTATTGAGATGGATGAGTCTCAAGAAAGAAACCTCAAGGCATTTCTACCACATCCACTGGCTTTGTAGTGGAGAAAACAAACTTTATTGGAATCATATCTGGAAAAGAAATATTCTTGATGAAAATTATTGATGCTAAAGAATCTAAACTCCCCCAAATCCCAGCTGCCTGTCATGGTTTCCAGTTCAAAACAGCAACGGAGAGAACACGCATATTTATGTCAAAGGACGTGATCATGGCACCACCAATAAATCCATTGTGCTTGATTAAACAGCTCACAGATGCGTCAGCATATTTTCTGAATGTGTTTGTTCACTTCATTACCACATCAGAACAATGCCACCATCATAATTCTTTCCAGTTTAATTTTCAAACATCCAAGTATCAACTAGACTGTCAAAGAAATGGTACGTGGCTTCTAATTCATTTACAGTATTCAGCATGTGAATTATAAGGATTCATTTTTCATTTACTTTGTGCCACAATGCCAGTGTCTGAGGAGAATTTCACGTTATTGTATCAGTTCTTTGACATAACACTTTACAAATCATTCACTGATGCATATTTAGATGATGCATAAGGGTGATGCAAGGAACTCTAGGAATATTTTGTGTTTTTTCATAGTACATTTTAAAATTACTTAATTTTAACAATGTTTTATTGTAAATGTACTGTCTTGTTGAATGTAATATAGATTTTCACTGTAAATTATATTTTTTCTTTTATATATATAAAATATAGAAATATTATAAATTATAAATAAAACAGCACATAAAATGTATTTTAATTTTAATGTTCTTGTTATTAAGCAGAGGCATCTTTTATCACCCTGAGTGATCATTACAGATTGACTGTACATGAAATTGTCACAAACTGCTCCGAGATGGGTTGAGGATTCAAACGCAGCTTTTATTGGGGCATTCCAGATTCGTAATCCATATAACAGGCAAGGGTCAAAACCACTGGGCAAACAATACAAATAATGACAGAGTCCAAGACACAGGCAAACAGGGAAATCCAGGGAGACAAGCAGCAGATCAAAACCATGAGATGGAAAACCAGAAATAGTGTGACATATACAAGACTTCGCAATGATGATTTAAATTTCCCATAATTCTCTGCATGGACTCATCAACACTCACTGCATTCAGCAGTTGCTCATTAGCCTCGTTAACTCTGCCTATATAAATCCAGTTAAAGGGTTAGTTCACCCAAAAATGAAAATTCTGTCATTAATTACTGTAAGACCTTCGTTCATCTTCAGAACACAAATTAAGATATTTTTGATAAAATCCGATGGCCCAGAAAGCTACTAAAGACATATTTAAAACAGTTCATGTGACTACAGTGATTCAACCTTAATGTTATGAAGCGAAGAGAATACTTTTTGTGCGCCAAAAAAACAAAACAACAACTTTATTAAACAATATCTAGCGATGGGCGATTTAAAAACACTGCTTCATGAAGCTTCGAAGCTTTACGAATCTTTTGTTTCGAATCAGTGGTTCAGTGCATGTATCAAACTGCCAAAATCACGCCCCCCAGTGGTGAACCATTGAAATTTTGAAACACTTTTGACATAACAAAGCCTCGTTTACTAAAATCACGTGACTTTGGCAGTTTGATACGCGCTCCGAACCGCATATTGTTGAATAAAGTCGTTATTTTTTAGTTTTTTTGACGCACAAAAAGTATTCTTGTCGCTTCGTAACATTAAGGTTGAACCACTGTAGTCACATGAACTGTTTTAAATACGCAGGTCTCACTGAGCCATCAGATTTTATGGAAAATATCTTAATTTGTGTTTCGAAGATGAATGAAGGTCTTACGAGTGTGTAACGACATGAGGTTGAGTAATTAATGACAGAATTTTTATTTTTGGGTGAACTAACCCTTTAACCCTTTTTATATAGGCAGAGTTAACAAGGCTAATGAGCAACAGCTGAATGCAGTGAGCGTTAATGAGTACATGCAAAGAATGATGGGAAATGTAGTTTATGTGAAATGAAAGAGACCACAGAGTGATATGAGTGACATTAAACTAGCACTGCTATGTATTTTTGACCACTATACTGCAAAACCCAATTGCACCAACAGTCACTACGATCTCCTTACTTTTATGATGCTGTCGGGAAACGCAGCCCTGGTTATCTTTTAAAGGGCTGTCAATACAATGTGCCGAGGCTCTCTGCAGCAGGTATAGGAAACTCCACAGACTTTGGAATGTTTTGATTGCGGCTTTTATTCCAAGATTCAGCCATAATATTTCAGTATCTGTCAGGAGTGTGAGTTTTCTCCCTCCATCTCTCCTTGCATTTCATCTGCAGCACTGGAGGTCTGAAAGCTATTGTATTCATCCAGAGACACTTCTTACAGAAGATGTACTGTATTCTTCCAAGAAAATCACAGATACTCCATCTGACCGTCTTCTTGGATGACCTTTTTCAAATGGAACTCCCTGAGAGGACCGGATTGTTTCGGATTTCCGCTTTTGGTCTCGAGAAGGAGAAACAAAATTGCGGTCCCTGTTATGGCTTTCTCTCTAGCATCTACAACATCTGCAAATGATTGGGAAGGGAAGTGAAGAGGAGAAGGGGAAAAAATAAAACCCATCCTCCATCAATTGGTCATTTCAAGTGCTCTCACTGCCTTATAAACACCAACATGCCATGGCAAACTCAAGCCAGGCTGGAATCACTCAACTTCAGCTGCAAGAGGGAGAATTTGAGCCCAACATTGTGGGTGCAACATCTAAGACCGACAATGAGGCAACTCTAAGGGGAAAAAGCATATTTGGCATCTAAGTTTACAATCTGGCTAATTTACCATGACGCTAGGATGCTAACAAAGCTTTCCCCTCAGATTGCAGTCCAAACCCCTCTCTGTATACTCCCATGCCTCAAAGATTTCATTACAGTTGAGGTTTTCAGGTCTGACCGGTATCTTAAGCAAGCTAGTAAACCAAACATAAATAAACGCAAGAAACTGTTTATATGAATCTCAGGGTCTTAAAAATTGTACAACAAAAACGTATTTGTATTGGCATTTCATTGCCATGTTTTTTGACATGTAACATGGATACCAATTAAATGCTGTACATGAATATAATAAATATTGTATATTGAAGCACATTTAGAGGATGCAAGAGGACGAAGGCCATGAATTAAAAGTTACAAGTGGCTTTTCCATAGTAATACAGGGACATCTGAAAACATTTTACTAGGTTTTTTTTTTTATTATTATTTTTTATAATAAATTACAAAATGACTCTTATTTTGTATTTACAAAATTTGTAACAGTAATTTATTGTAAACGGTACATATATATTTTTGTTGAAGAT
>RJVU01047120.1:5752304-5769604 GCA_003731715.1 Anabarilius grahami | reverse complement strand
CTAAGTGTATATTAATTAATAAAATAATTAAATTTAAATAATTTAATAATAATACTTTTTAACTAGATTTTCTGTGCTATTATACATATGACTCAAAAAAGAATTTCTATTCTTTTAGCTTAAAAATCTGATCATATTATTTAGTAGACTCTGCGTAGATTCAAGCTCACATTTGGTTGTATAATCATTATTGACTCTTTGGGGTGATGTTTATTTCCCACATGCTCTTTCAGTGCTGAGCCAAGAAGCAGTCATATATCTGTCACTATTGTCTGTCTGCATTCATACTGAAGAATGAGAGTCATAACTTACATGTCCCACCGCCTCTACAGGATGAACTCTCATGATGATGATGAGGAAGTGGCCCGGGAGCGTCGGAGACGAGCCCGTCAGGAACGCCTGCGCAATATGGAGAATGATGAGTCAAGTATTACTACAACAGAAACAAACAGGTAGATCCATCCAAAACCAGTTTTTCATGCATTTTGTTAAAAAAAAAAAAAGCTGTCGTATTATGGAGCCCTGCACATGGTAAGCGGGAAATATATATATAAATATTGTGGCCACAAATTAAGAATTCATTCCCTCATTTTAGTTAAATCGTGGCTACAAATTAAGAATTTGTTCCCTCGTTTTACTAAAACGTGGCCACGTTGTAATAATTTGTTTCAGTTCAATCAAAACGAGAGAATGAATTAGTACAACATGGCCAGGATTTACTAAAACAAGAGAATTAATGAATAAGCCACGATTTATCTAAAATGATAGAACAAAGCAGTAAATTGTGGCCACAATTTACTTAATGGTTAATGGTGTTGTTTTCAGTACAGAGACGTCCTCATTGATCACCAGTTCTGCACCAAATGAGGATGATGAACAGGCTCTCTTGGAAAGGATCGCTAAGAGAGAGGAGCGGAGACAGAAAAGGATGAAGGAAGCTTTGGAGAGACAGAAGGAAATTGATCCCACCATCACTGATGAAACTGTCACCGCCGCCACAGAGGAAGAGCCAAGTCATAGAAACGACAAACAAGAGTCCTCCCAAAATGAGTTTCCTTCAACAGAAACCAATTCCTGGATGGAAAAGGAAGAGATGAAAGAGGGGGAAAAGATAGAGGAAAGCAATGTGGAGGTTGAGGAGACAATCACAGTAAAGGAGGATCCGATGTCATTCACAGCAGCAGATGAACCCAAAGAATCTTCTGAGAAGATAGACAAACCAGAAGAGGAAGAAAGACCACAGAGGTCCTACCTCAGAGAACAGGTCATTTCCTCAACATTTTTTGCTGTCATTCCATCTTATGATGAAGGTTCAGTACATTAGTGATGCATTCATGTGGTTTCTGCATTATTAGTTTATTCTGACACTTCATTTGTTACAGGAATCTATGGAGGAGAAACCCAAAGAACCAGAGGCACCAAATGAGGTATGAGGTTCTTAACAACAGTTTATAACAAAAAATTGGTGAATGCTTTTGAATAGATTTATTTGTCTGAAATTATTTCTATATTCTAGGAAGAATCTGTCAGTGAAAATATAGAGACTAAAGAACAAACAAATGCAGATTTAGCAAGTGCAGATTTAGAAAATAAAAAGGTAGAAGCTGAAAGTCTGATATTAACAAAAGAACCAGCAAAAGAGGATAAAATAGAGGTGGAAGTCTTAGTGGAGCCAGCTACACCACAGATTGAGAAGGAAGAACTGGTGCAGAAAGAAGAACATGTAAAGGAACCTGAAGAAAAACTTGTGGAGGTAAAGGTTCGAATTCAAGATGAAGCTCCAGAGAAGAAGGAGGCTGAAAAACCTATGAAAGAGCAAGAGAAACCCCATGTAGCTGTTGAAGAAACGCCAAAAAAATCATTTAGGGAAGTTGAGGTGAAGGCCAAAACCCCAAAGAAAGAAGAGGAGAAACCACAACTGAAGAAGGAGGTTGAAGAAAAACCATCAACACCAAAGAAGAAGGTTGAGGAGAAACCTGTGACTCCAAAGAAAGAGGTTGAAGAAAAGCCTAAATGGAAGAAAGAGGCTGAAGAAACGAAGGCCAAACTTGAAGAAAAAGCCAAATCAAAGAAAGAGGAGGTATTCACCTCTTACCCTGAGTGATGCATAGAAATCGCAGACGTATGCACAGCTCACGCTTTTAATGCGTTTTTCGGTTTGGCTGGATGGACACAGCGTGAATCTCATGAAACCTGTGAAGAACATGTCCAGGTCATTTCACCAATATAAAAGATTTTTCATTCTCATTAACATAATGCGTTTTAATTGTTTTAATGAGAATCACCATTGAAAATGATAACAAAAAAATTTAAAATACAAAAACTTAATAATCCTAAAAATAAGCTTAATTTTTTTTCATGCATAATATAATTAATAATTTTTCCTATTGATTTTGCGGTGAAATGTCACCTGGACATGTTTTCATAAGATTAACCCATTTACGATCACATCTCACTTTGCTTTATACATGTATATGCAGTTCTGAAAATGCAATATTTGTGTCAAAACTGACTAGTGTTGCTCTGTTTTTGCTGTGTAAAATGTGCATGCAGTGTGTTCAATTCTCCATGCAATACCCACTGAATGCTATGTTAGAATAATCACTTGTTAAATCTAATAACAGAAATTAAAGTGCCTGTTTTTGTCTCTTTAGGTTGTGGAGGAAAAGCCGAAACCTTCCTTTTTACGTGACAAAGTAAGTTAATGGTGCAAACAGCATCACAGCTCTACCAGAACGTTTGTGTTTGACAGAAGGACAGCTCAACCTGAGAATTAAAATAATAAAGCTCATTCATTTTTTCTCCATTCAAAGCTGAAAGTGTCGACAAAACCACAAGATGTAGCTGATAGCACCGCCAAAGCCAAGAAACCAGAGAAGACACTCAGGCACAGAGAGATTAATTTCTCATTTCACAACTGATTCTATTTGCAGTTTTGTTTTTAGAGAGCCACAATGAGTATAAAGCTATTTTTTCTTCACATTTTAGTCCATCCAGCTTGCGTTCTCCTGAAACAGAGAAGCAGGATCCCATCGCCAAGCTGGAGGCAGAACGCAAGCTGCAGGAGCTGAAGCGCCGGCGGAACGAGACGGACAGTGAGGTGCTGGAGAAGATGAAGCAGAAGCAGCAAATGGCCGAGGCTGAACTGGAGGAGCTGAAGAAGAAGAGGGAGGAGAGGAAGAAGATTCTGGTGGAGGAGGAGAAGCAGAAGAAACAGCAGCTGGCAGAAAAGAAAGCCAAAGAGGAGGTAGAAAAAAGATACAAGTATGGCTTTAATTTGCACCTACTGCTGGTGGGAAAGTATGTACTTTTAAGTATATGTTCAGACAGTATGGCATTATTTAGTTAACTTGATAATAGGGTTGTCAAAAGTACCGACTTAGGTACCGGTACTGAAATTTTAAAAATGTGATGATACCCGCATTTCCCCCTAACATTTTGAGCGCTGTTGAGCGGATTCTTAAACACCTCTGATTGGCCATTGTGCTCACATGCTCAACAGATATGTCTGTGATTGGCTACAATGATCAACGCTTCAAAAACCTTCACCAAGCGCTTACACAGATACACATGGGAGCATTTGAAAACATCCGTCTATCAGCGGATATATTAGGGATCCACTCATAGATGCCTGCTTTCAAACGCTCCCATGTGTATCTGAGTAAGCGTCATTAATTGAATTAATTAAATCACAGAAATATCTGTTGAGCACATGAACACAATGGCCAATCAGAGGCGTTTACGAATCCGCTCAACAGCGCTCAAAATGCTAGGGGGAAATGCTGGTATTGTAAAATTAAAAAAATTTCAGTACCGACTTGGTACCGAAGTCAGTATTTTTGACAAGCCTACTTGATAGGGATGCTAGTCCTATTTTGGCATACTACCAGGTAAAAATAGTATGTGAATTGGAATGCATCAAATGTGACAGAATAAAAATCTAAAGCATACTTCTGTTTTTAGAGTACGTGCACAGTTGAACACATAGCCTTTCAAAGTATACCAAAGACTTTAGATATACAAAGACTGACGGTACACTTAAATTAATATGAATGGGAGAAAGTGCAACGTGCAATATGGTGGAATAAGTCCCGCCTTCTAAATACAAGAGCCAATCACCAGTTGGTAAAGTCATTCCATCACTGCAGCTGCGTCCCAATTACTAAAATGCGATTTTATATAGTTTATACTCTTTATTATGTACATAAATGGACCACGGTGAACATATTTAGACAGGTTGTGAACGCTGTTTTGTTTTCAGACAGTTGAAGTCCAGTACAAATGCTACTGCCGCTCGTCAACGGCAGCTGTCACAAACGTGTTTTGTGTGAACGGCCCATCATACACTTTTTTTTTTGTCTTCTCTCCACTAAAATGAACAGGAAGAGAGGAGGAAGATGAAGGAAGAGATAGAGCGAAGGAGAGCAGAGGCAGCTGAGAAAAAAAAACAGAAAGAGGAGTCGAAAGAAGGGAGCAAAGCACCATTCATCGCTCCAAAGGGCGCTTCTGCAAAAGTCAGTGACTTTCTGTCCTATTCTAGTGTCACTTACAAAAAGCACCATAGTATTACCATGTGGTCCTGGACATGGTACTATAGTAATGAGTTTTATGTGATACACTTTATAGACTACTATATTTGTTTTATTTGTCTGACAGATTGGTGAGAAAGCAGAATTTCTGAACAAATCTGCTTTAAAAAGGTTAGAAGTAATTTTATAGTGTGTGTTACTCAAAAGTTGAACACAAACTGGGGTCTGGGATGTACTGAGTTGATACTGTTTTTTATTTACACCAGTCCGGTGAAGACGTCACACACTCCATTAGTTTGCAAGATCGGAAACAGACTGGAGCAGTACACTTCTGCTGTTCAGGTGAGGAACAGTGAACACTAGAGCGGCTATCTCTCGTTTATGACTTAGTATGAGACTCTTTATCTGTTCAACAGACCAAAGAAGTGACCAGATCACCCAAATCTCCCGTGGACGTACCTGTGGCTGAAGGGCTGCGGAGCATCAAGAGTATGTGGGAGAAGGGGAATGTGGTCAATCCCACCCCGAGTCCTGCAAGCCCCCCAGCGGTCACCAAGGTACAAGAGGAGAGAAACTGTTTTAGTACATGACTGCTGAAAGAAGCCGATAAAGCAGGATTACTTTGTCTGAAAACAGAAGTATAAATTTCTGGTAACTGTCCTATCAGGAAACAGCTGGTCTGAATATCGGTGTGGCTGGTCGCATTAACAGCTGGAAAACCAAGACTCCAGAGCCGAAGCCCACTGAACCGAAACCAGCCCCTGAACCAGAAAAACCACCTGCCAAAACAGTGAGTCTTGGTTTTGTCTATCTATCGTCTGTCTGTGTAACGTTACCGGCGTAAACCTCACTCCCCTGATCTCAAGAGGTGCTCTAGCGACCAACTCCCATGCCGGTGGACACGGGTTCGAGTCCCTCTTAGAGCAGGCGTTTCAAACAGGAGTGGTTACATTGGTGCCGTGGCCCGGATGGGAGTTAGGTTTAGGGGGGTGAGTGTAACGGTCGTAGGCCGGTAAGAGCGGTAGCAACTGACGCTAGAGACTGCAGTCTTTACCCTCCTTGTTAGAGGGCCCGACTCCCATGTCGGCGGACCCGGGTTCGAATCCTGCTTAATTTGAGTTTTTGTAAGTCTATGATGTGCTTTTGTCATTTTTTTTTTTTATATATATAATTCTATATAGGTTTAATTAAGTTTTATACCAGTTTTAGTTTTTGTAAGTTTAGTACTTCAATTTAAACTTATTTCAGTTACAATTAAAATTTTTAAGCTTTTTTTTAAGTTTAAGTTTTTCATGTAATAATTAAAATGTATTTTATTTCAGCTTTATTTAAATTAGTGAAAAATGTATGGTTGTTTAATGCCACCTGCTGGACAAAGTGGAAATAAAAGCTGGTGAGATATCAGAGATTTGTGAACTAAATCAAGAGATATGGAACGTCTCAAATCTTCTCTCCTGAGCTTTATTTCACTCATGGCTCTATGTTTATTTTAAGCTTCTCTTACCAGTCTTCAAGATCACTTATACTGTAACACACATACATTAAGAAGTGAATGGGAGACTAAGTATTTAAGATGCAGACACTGATCACAATGACTTGCATCATCTATGATCATCAGAAGATCCTCTCTGTGGAGATTTTACCTACTTTGATAGATGCAATAGGCAATGAATACTATAATACAAAACTGACTGTGTCTGAAAGGGCATTTCTTTAAAATTAAAATTATGAGATAAATTAGGTTTGGTTCAATAAAATTTGATTTAAACTGGTATCAGTTTTAATGTGTTTTTAAGCTTGCAGATAACAGAACATTAGGGAGAACCAGGGCTGTAACCAGGACTAAGTAAACTCTTATATTCTGTATGGTACAGGGTGGCCCTCTAGTGAGTCATTAGTGTATTGCATTTGATCATCTGATTCTGGTTTAGGAATTACAGCACTCACATTTTTTTCAGAATAAAATATTTGCTTTCTTTTAAAAAAAAATTTTTTTCTTTATAAGAAACAGCATATTCTAAAAAAAGTTAACACGGCTGCAAATACAAGAAACAGTAAACGTAAATCGAATAAATTTTTTTTAAAAAGGGAGGGGGAGAGGGAGAGGGAATGAATAGAAAACTAAAGCAGAAACGCAAATCCTTAACTCAAGCACAAAAACAAACCAATAACATGCCAGAATTCTAGATATGTATATGATTGTAAGCACATTTATCCCCTTAGAGTGAACTGTTATACCTTAGAGTGAGTACCATGTAAATACAGTAGTACATGATAATATGGTAGTCATTCTATATTGTTTTACCATCTGGCACAACCTCAGTATTTTTTAAATACTATTGTGCTATATTTACTGATTTTATCTCTATCTCCTTCCCACTCCTCTAGCAGTGGCCTTTTCTTCTCCTTTTCCCTTTTATGTCACACTGCTGTCTGATGTTTTTCCTCTGCTTCTATTCAATCCCCCTCTAGAAAGGTACATTTTAATACAGGAAACATATATATTAAAAAAAAATCCATTAACAACCTATATGCAAATCTAATAGAGGATGGTTTGTAATTTTGTGTTTTGACAGGACCAGAAGCCAGCTGATGTCACTAAACCACGTGGCCCATGGGAAACAAAGGGCTCCACACCTGCCAAGGTGAGCTAAGTGGGTTGAAATAAAAGACCAAAAAGATTCCAAAAAGACTGTTCATCTCAGTGGTTCATTTTATACTGTATATGACAATGGTTTGATGTACAATGGTCCATAAGCACACCTGTATCCCATCATCCCCTTCTCAGGTGTTATGACTTAAATATTCTGTCAGATTAAGATGTGTGCTCATTTTCTGTTCTCATGTTTAATTTCCCCCCAATGTTATTAACAATTGCTCATTTAATAGTACCAAAAATACCAACGCAATCTCATGGCAATTTCTAACTATTGTGGCGAAATAGTATCTCATTTGTACATTTTTGTACAATCTTCTTATGGCCCAGGAATGTTTATGTTTAGGGCTGGGGTTGATTCATTTTTTTCAAAAAATCGCACGTTTTCATATGTTTCACATTGTATAGATTCATATGAAAACGTAAAATAGGTTTAAAATACCTAATGCAAGACTTTTTCAAATCACACTCTTTTATTGCTTTTTGTCCCAGGTGTTTGCAGCCAAGAGTAAATTCGTCACAAATGGTGAGTGACTTTTACAAGTGATCGTTCATCTAAAAATGAAAGTTCTGTCATCACTTACCCTCAAATCTGTATGACTTTGAGATATTGTGAAGAACGTTTCAACTGTTTTTGTCCATACAATGAAAATCAAAATGAGGTCCAAAAAATAACATAGGTCCCCATTGACTTTCACCAGACCAAAAAGACATTTAAAAAAATATCTTCACCCCATTGAGTAGATTTGCTCCCTAAAAAGGGTGGAGCAGTGGGAGGTGTTTTAACTGACGGCGCGGTGACAGCAAATGTCTGAAGTCATAACTCTAACTGGTCAGCGCGATCGCAAATCTCTCGTTCACGTATCATGCCACCCTATATTTAAAGCCCCGACCTTGTTCTCCTGCATTGGTACTCCGTGGACCGCCGACGTGTCAGGCATTATTCCAGCATGTTCATTTCACCCAGCGCCTCCCGTGTAGCATTGTGCCCGTGACGCGTCGCATACCCTGCCGCAGCTGTTCTGTTGTGTTACTGCATGGACATGAATCACTGGATTACCATGATGTCACACAGCAAAGCAGTTTAATATTTAGAGTTACAGAAGGGATGAAAGTATCACATTATGTCACATTAACCACCTTAGCACCCACATCTAGCACATATTCTGACAGGGATCCTGCTTTTGTGGTTTATTATTAAAGATATTAGTGAAAAAGTTAGCAAAGAAGCTATCTTCCCTGGTCTTTCAGCAGAACATGTCCTTGAGAGTCACATAGATGACAATGAACTAGATATTTGTCACACTTGTAGCACAATTTCAGACCTTGTGTGTATTCGTCTGGGTCACGGCACCAACGTGTTAACTAACTAACTGGGAACAGGTGCAGATGGTTGGTCTATTTGCTTCCGTGTATTTGAAGAAGTGTTGAAAAAGCCTGCTGAGTTATACACATGACGTATGTGGGGCAAATGTAACTCTCTTGTATTGTCTCTTTGCTAACTCATTAGCACATTAACAGCGTGTTCCCTTATGTTCTGCAGGAACAAGAAAATAAGGACATCTGAATGACCCCAGATCAGCTGAAATGGAAGACGCTTCCTTAAAATTTGCATAATTTTGCAACTTCAGGACCCGGATTTTACAAGTGGCAACCCAACACAGTACAAAATAAAAATCATACAAAAATAAACAAAAATGTCTTTAAAATCACACAGGCCCAATGATGCATATTAAAGTATTAGTATTACTGCCAATGCAGATGCATTTGACAGAGTTTGATTGGACGCAAGTGTTTAAGTGGAAAGTGTTTTCACCTCCCTTTTAAACATTGATAAGCCTATTTATTTTGCTATCTTAACTATGCATGATTATATGGTTAGCTGCATTTTTTATTTGCATTTAGCGTTATTTTTCCCTGCTGTTCGCAACCCTATACAATGAAAAATTCTCATTTGCACACTATATAAACATTTTACATTTGTTAAATCAGAAAATAATTTACAATTAACAATTATAATACAGTTACAGCTACCAGTTACTATTAGAACGAATAGATGCAGTCACATTATTCTATTGTCAATATAGTTTAGCAATGTATGAAGCACCACTCACACACAGTGTTGGGGAAAGTTACTTTTAAAAGTAATGCGTTACAATATTGCGTTATTCCCTAAAAAGTAGTCTCGCATAGCCAGACCTTCAGACTGACAGCAGAAGGTCTGGACTCTATCGCACCTTTCATTGGCCAAGGACTGCCGAGAGGACGTTTGACTGACATGTAACACAACCAATCACAGTTCGTTTTGCTCCGCGTCATGTTTAGGGGCGTGAAAATGTAAATTCAAAGTCTCTACAATAACAGACCGGCATGCATCTAATAAATTATTCATTCAAAAACATTGTGCAAGTTTACTGCAACAGTGGAGCTGCAAACTAAACATACTTTTGAAAGTTCAGCGCTCATTGTCAGTTGTAAACACGGCGGCGTTCTTCTTTCACGAGGGGGTTTAGCGTCAGCATTTGTTTCCAGGTGGACCATTAAAGAACGTGACACGCACATCTCCCAGACATCCTGTAGAATTCAACCAACCAGATGACGACTTCGATACTCCTGAAGTGTTTCCAGATAAGTGTGCCATATGCATCAGACGTTCAGCCAACGGTCCATGGGTGTGACATCTGAGGCTGAGACTACCTAAAAAGTAACTAATTGCATTACTTAGTTACTTTTTATGGAAAGTAATGCATTACATTACTTTTGCATTACTTTTTGTCACCTGAGCTGGGCTTGCATGTTTTTTTTTTTAAATAACAAAAAATAAAAGTTCTATTTTTGGTCAAACTGAAGGCCCTTTCACAGCAAAAGTGAAATGAATAAGCCTCAGCCTGAAGAAAATGCAAATTAACCCCTGTACAGTAGAGGGTGCAGCAATAAAAAACAAAAATGAAACAAATGTGATGTTCAACTAAAGTCATTTTTGCTTATTAGTATGGTTAAATTGGATCACCAAAGGTCAGCACCAAAGACATTGAATAAAGTGAGATTAAATCCATAAAGTATAAAAAGTTTAAAATGAAAGTTTGCATTTCACTGCTTTTATTCATTTTGAGGAATGCTGAATCTGTTTTTGTGCTCACAGAACTACAATACCCACACAACGCCTCAGCACTTACTCACGATTCCTCTCAACATGGGGACAAGAGAGGTGTCAATCAATAAATAAGAAAAGGTAACTCACATATTTTGCTGTAAATTTAAAAGTAATGCGTTAATTTACTAGTTACTTGAAAAAGTAATCTGATTACGTAACTCGCGTTACTTGTAATGCGTTACCCCCAACACTGCTCACAGAGAAGTCCATTTCAAACCATGCAACTTTCTGTCGGGCAATGCGACAAATTCAAAACTCCATTGCATGGATTCCTATTAAATTGACTGGATTTTTTCCTGCGAAAATTCACAGAACAGCAGTAAATGTGACCGCACCTTTTAGTGCATTAAGCTTTTAATAAAACAATTTTTTTTAAATACTTTAGAAAAATCTTTTCCCATCTTCCCTCTGGAGTTTCAGATCACCTGTTGAATTTACACTCATGATATAATGCTTTGTAACATGTTGTGGTTTAGATGTTTGATTGTGCTTCGCTGATGATGCTTTTGCCTGTATGAATTTTATTCATATGCTTTGCACTTGGAGTCTCAAAGTCATGCTATGAACACTACACATCTGATAAGACAGTAATAAAAATCTTACAGATACAGTATTATGACGTATTTTGGTAGTAATATAGCTCAACTCTTTCAAAATACCAATAAAACATTTGAAATATTTCCTACTATAACAGTTCAAACGGTCAGTGATGATCACAACAACTGTACAATTATTGTATTATCAAGCAAGCTTTCACAGTAAAGTAACGATACATGCACTCATTGCCTCTGCGTGTTTTCTGTACCGCACTCATTGTCATTCAAAACAAGCCTTCTACTTCTTTCTCTGAATGGATTGGTTTTCACGGGGTTGTAAAACAAGGAAGACTATGAGCAGGTCAAAGAGAATGTTTGATTTTAGAACTTCAATGAAATGAATCTGACAGTCTAACAATAGACGAAGGCTTTCAGCAGAAGCCAATCAGAGGACATTATGGTCACGTGTTGTGTTAGTATGTTAGCCTTGAGACTGAGGCCCGGCGCTCTAACGCACTCTAAAAGAGAGCTGCTCCATCACTGAGATCGAAAAACTACCCAGGTAAGAGTTTCAAGATAAATCAGTATATTCTCCCAAACCCCTTCCTTACTGTATACAGGAATAATGAGCAAGATGTATTTTGGCATTTTGTGTATAAAAATGTTTGTCATGTTATAGTTATAGTCATGTCTGACACAGAAGATGCGATGGATGATGGGGCTCAGTGAGTAACAGTGTTTTACACCTAAGTTTGCACTACTTTCTAATTTTGATTATGATTTGTTATGATAAAAAGCAATTCATTTGATGTGCATTGTATTTTTTTTACTTATAAAATCTTTTTGTCTGTGTGTTTGTGTGTTTGATCTAATTTTATAAAAGGGAGGAAGGTATTGTATCACAATGTCTATATATATATTTCTCCAAAATGTATTTATTTATATCTATTTACATACATTTACATTGTATTATATTGTTTACACCAAGTGTAATTACAAATAGTATATGCAGAGTGTAAATAAAAGCGATGCTATTTGTATTAAAGGTAAATTGACACCGCCTATAATAATTATAATAATTTTAATTGTTTATTGTAACTGTTCAATTGCTGTTAAAAACATATATTTCTCCAATTATAGTGGACGACTCAAAATCCAAACCAAAGTAAGTTCCATTATTCTCTTGTATGTACCATTATATATCCAGATTAAACTTTTTGAGTTTTTTTAAATGTCTTAATCTTTTATCTTCAGGTATCTATCAAATATCCAAGCACCAAAGATTCCAGAGGGAGAAAAAGTAGATTTTGATGTAAGTCGGATATTTTCCTCTCAGTTACAGTCTCTTTAAATGCATAACTCTCACTTTCAAACTCTCTGTAATCTGTATCATTTGTATTTGTGTGCGGGCGTGTGTGTAGGACATCCAAAAGAAGCGTCAGGAGAAGGATTTAACAGAACTACAGTCTCTTATAGAGGCTCATTTTCTTCAGAGACAGAAAGATGAAGAGGAACTCATTGCTCTGGTCAACAGAATCGTAAGTGTATTTCCTTATAAACGTTATTTCTGATCTAAATATGTCATACAGCTCTTTGTGTACAGAAAGATAGATTTTTATAGCTTTACATACTTTATTTTATATAGTTAAATATAAATATCAATCAATGAGATAAGCATCGCACAGATCCTGCAAGACTTACATAAACTTATGATCAGAAGTATGTAAATATGTGTTTTAACAGGAGAAGAGGCGAGCAGAGAGAGCCGAGCAGCAGCGAGAAAGAGCAGAGAGAGAGAAAGACCGTCAGGCCAGACTCGCCGTGAGTTCCTGTCAAATTCTGACTGTCAACACCTGCCGTCTTCTGCACAAACACCTGCCAAACCAGGGCTTTTGAATATTTTAGATGCATGGACCCTTAAATATGATCATAAACTTTATAGGCAGTTATATATTTTTAAATACTGTTCACAGGAAGAGAGAGAGAGGAAGGAGCTGGAAGAGCAGAGAAAGAAGCAGGATGAAGATGCCAAGAAGAAGAAAGCTCTCACGAACATGACCCATCAGTATGGCGGCGTACAGCAAAGGGTCAGTGTTCACTATATTTAAGGCTATAAATGTCAGAATATTGTGAATTTACATGATCATGCATATTCTTTCACTAATATTATAATTATTGCTGAACTAAAGGGTGAAGGACGCAAAGGTGCCAAGAAACAGACCGAAAGGGAGAAAAAGAAGAAGATCCTGGCTGACCGCCGAAAACCACTGAACGTTGAACACCTGAGTGATGACAAACTCAAGTACGACAGATTTTCATATGCATATTCTTGGCATCACTTTAATTAAAAAAACACCTAAGTGATTTTCTTAATTACTAACAGTATTTTTCTTTGATGTTGTTGTTGTTGTTAAGGACAGACCTGGAAACATGACTACAGGAAATAGTTCATTACTACTTAGAACTAGAATATATGAGAATAATTTATAATTTCAGAGAACCCTAAAAATTAGTAACCGTTCGCACTGAACGCGAGGAATGGGAAAGAACGTATGCTGCGTTCCAGATGAGATTGGACGTGGGAATATCCCAAATTAAATGTTCCACTTCAGACCTTCAAGTCACTCAAACATTTGTTCACATGTTGACCACATGATGACACCATGAGAGCATATCGTGTTTTTGTGTCAAAACAGAATAAAAATAACTTAAAATTGCTTTGAAAAACGCTGACAAAAAGCAAAAACGAAAGTAACATTACTTGAACTTAATGTCTCATGTCAGTGTTTGTTTTTACGTTCATGTTCATTGAAAGTACGAAGCGCGGACATCTTGGAAATGAAGTCAAATTACGCGTCTCGCTGAGGTCGGGGTTGATCGATGTACCCCTAGTTCACACGCCAAATGTCCATCTTTGAGTGGCGTTCCAGACGTGATTTCCTAGAAGGAGGTGGGAAAAATCCCAAATGTCTGGAACTCAGCAGTAGTCTTGAGATGCATTTTTTTCGAACTAGTTAATTACTGCAGAAACCCAGTATCAAATCACCATTTAAAGGGATAGTTCACCCAAAAATTTTAAAATTCTGTCATCATTTACTCATCCTCAATTAGTTCTAAACCTGTATGAATTTCTTTGTTCTGCTGAACACAAAGGAAGATATTTGAGGAGAATGTCAGTAACCAAACATTGACTACCATAGTTTTTTCCCCCTAAATGGGCAGCGAGATCTGTTTGGTTACAAACATTCTTCCAGATATCTTCCTTTGTGTTCAGCAGAACAAAGAAATTCATACAAGTTTGGAACAACTTGCGGGTGAGTAAATGATGACAGATCCCTTTAAGAGGCCTTGTATAAGTGGCAACGAACACGTTCTTGCATTTAAAAATGCAAAGAATTGAAAAGAACTCTTGAGATGCGTTTTTTTCGAACTAGTTACTATTACAACAGAAACTATACAATCACTATCAAATTAACATTTAAGACAACTTGTATAATAGTGGCCGTTGGCACTCAATATGGCAAGCCGTTTTGACCTTTATTCATTCTCTGGACATGAATTCTTGATATCAACAATTCAGTTCTTGATAACAGGAATTACATTTCCACTAGTAACAATGTTAATTCTTGATATCAACAATTGTTGATTGGCAGCCTATGGTGACATTTCACTAGTGAAAATACAATTATAGGAATTATAGTTTTTACTAGTGGAAATGAAATTCTTAATATCATAAAATAGCATTTTAAAGGCCCTCTGAAGTGTCTTGGAACGCACAGCATTATTCAATGTGTTGACGTAATTTCAACTGAAACAGGAAGACAGAGCGATATATTGAACAGCCCCGCCCCTTTTTTAAAATAGCCAATAGTGTTTCGTTTATATCACAGCTCGGCCAGAGCCGTTAAACTCCGTTTCCTTTTAATATCTAACCGTTTATCCTCCTAATCTCCTCTATATCACTTTAATATACAGCATTCTGTGCAGAATTCGAATGGGTCCGATATCTTTTGTGGATATGATCCGCTCTGTGCTCTCGTGTCTCTGGATCAGAGCAGACTGTGCTCACGGCGCGGCGGTTCGTGTGACACTAACGCGAAAACAGACTTCATGATTTGTGTCAATGGAAAGCATATTTACACTGTCTGAATCATTCCCTATTCTCTATATAGTGCACTATATGCCACTCACCATATAGAAACTAGTAAATGTGTGAACAAATGACCGATTTCAGCCGCAGCTTCAGTGTCTGTTGAGTGTACTTCAGACTTCAGATTCTAGAGAGCATTTGATTGGACAGAAGATTTGATGAGAAGCTGAAGTGCGATGTGATGTCATGAAAATCCGTAATCCATTTTAGTGGAAGTGAGAGACTAAGTTTTGAATTGCTTATATCTCCTAAATGCGAATTTTGTCATTGTTTTGGAACACACCAGCTTATTCATAACATTAGGGCTAACATATTCATACAAAAAATTTAAACACTTTTAAAATGTTGATTTCAGTGGGACTTTAATTAGTGAAAATTGAATTGTTGATATCAAGAATTCATATCCTGAGAATGAATAAAAGTCAAAACGGCTTGCCATACCTCAACGAGTTCTTGCTTTTAAAACGGGAAGAATTTGAAAGAACTTTAGTTTTTCTAAAGTGAACGCCAACAAGACGCTGAAAAACATTGCAGTGGACCGAAAACAAAACGCGTTCTGTGTGAACCTACCTTAATATTTCTGTCACTCGTTGCAGGGATAAAGCCAATGAGTTGTGGCAGTGGCTGATGGAGCTGGAAGCAGAAAAATACGATCTCAATGAGAAACTGAAACGCCAGAAATATGATGTAAGTGATATCTAAACTTCTTTTACTTACTTTGGAGTTGCTAATGGGGCTTTAGCAAAGCCATTTTTTTAAAGGTTTTGCAGCAATGAACAGTTTAACAAAATCCAGTTAACTTTCAACAGCTGGAGCTTGGACTGAGGTAAACTGTGTTCATTATCACTGTATTCTGTTAGCACTTGTCATGTTTCTGTCTCTCACAGATAAATCAGCTCCTTTCCCGCGTCCAGGATCACCAGAGGTAAGAATCACAAGCTTGAAATCTCACTAACGGCTGCAAGTGTCGAGTCATTCAGTTTTAAACCAAAAACTATTTTTAAATTCTTGCTTCTCTATCTCTTAGTGCCAAGGGACGCGGCAAAGGCAAGATGGGAGGAAGGCTGAGATAGATGTTGACAGCAGATATGAGAGGAATTTGTGTCCTCGTGCATTAGTTTTTTTGTTTGATGGAGATATATTTTAAGTCATTGTTAGAACATGCTGTACATTTTTGCTCTGCAGTGCTTTGCTTATTTTTTGCCATGAATAAATGTTATCACTGACTGTTCATTTTAGTCTACTCAATTAGTGATGTTATTTGTATTACTTAAATTATATTACCTATAAAGAAAAAAATATAGCTGCAACATTTTAAATGTATAATAAATATAACATTCATTATATTTATAATAAGTTGATATACCATAAAATGAATGTGTGACTGAAAATTATATATGCAGAAAAACAGCAACATTGCATTAAACTACATAAATCTCAAAGTTTAACTCATTAATTTTATATAATGAACAATGGGAAAAAAGTAACAAATTATGCTATGAAATTAAAGGTGCACTTTTTTGCACGTATTTTCACATTTACACAAAAGAAATGAGTAGTGTGACCATGCATCTTTCCCTTGTGTTCCCATGTTGACTGCATTATTAGACAGCAAAACAATGTATTTTTAAGAAATACTAAATGAAGCTACAACATAATGACAAACCCTTTGATCTGTTTATATCACTACCTTTAATTTAGGTACATCAGGGACACATGGTCCTTTAACAGGCTGCACACGTTAACTGCAGCGTACATGGTAGCTTACATACATGAAAGAGCTCTCTGAATGGGACGGTGTGCAGGTGTAACGTGATATGTGCTGCCCTCAATGTAGTCAAGAAGAGTCCGTTGCATACATAAAACTATATTCAATACACACTAACTGACACCAGTGCATTTTTTCAAGTTGGCTGTCTGGAACAGAGACAGGGCTGACGCAGACCGCAGGGCTTGAGCAAAAGGGAAAGGGGCTGTACATCAGCGCAGGACTTCACCACAGGTGCGTTTCACGGATCTCTGCGATCACCTGACTGGCTCTCTGCAAGGCCTATGGGAAGAGGAGAGGATGAGAGTTTTTAAACATTTGAAATTTCTATTTTTTCTATTTTATGACAAAATACAATACTTTTTAAAAAAAATAATAAAATATAATTCAAAGTTTAATTAAATGCTTGGTAATGCAGAATAGCCTCCACATTAATTTGAATTGTTATTAATTAAATAATAGCAAAACTATGTATTAATAAATTACTTTAAAAAGTAATACATTAAT
>RJVU01047120.1:5705273-5749550 GCA_003731715.1 Anabarilius grahami | reverse complement strand
TTAAGTGTTGGGCGCTAATATATTTTCAAGATTTGTTTTAAAATAAACATTTAAATGTACACAACATTTACTTGTTCCACAAATTCTACAAATTTGTTAAGCACAGGAACAGTTAAGTCAGCAATGGCTTCAATTTCAATATTAACAAATATTGGCTTAGTCATCACTAAAGGCCCGTTCACACCAAGAACAATAACTATAATAACTATATTTAGCGTCCACACCAACAGACCCACAATAAACATTATTTTAAGTGCGCACTGCTGGCACTTTAAATCCTCAAGCTCTTTAAATCAGGTGGATCCTGGTAAGAAATCAATGGTTTTATTGTTCATCAGGAGAAAAACAAACAAACAAACAAAATGCTCTAAAAGTAATATTGTTCCCGTCACTGCAGCTGTAATTGTGATGTGGATTTTGCTATTCGCAATTATTAAAACTTTATTGTTCTTGGTGTGAACAGCCCTTAAAGGGATAGTTCACCCAAAAATGAAAATTATCCCATGATTTACTCACCCTCAAGCCATCCTAGGTGTATATGACCATCTTCTTTCAGACAAACACAATCGGAGTTATATTAAAAAATAGCTTTATAATGGTAGTGAATGGCGCTCGAGATTTTGAAGCCCCAAAAAATGTCCATCAAAAAATTACTCCTTCCAAAGGCCTTCTGAAGCGAAGCGATGCGTTTTTCTAAGAAAAATGTCCATATTTACAACTTTATAAACTATAATAACCAGCTTCCGACAAACATCCGTACGCAAGTCAAACACTGACGTGACATATGATGTTTGAGTATCGTAAGCTTAGACGTCTCTCGTGGTTCAAAAAAATATGGCTGGGCAAAAAAACCCATCGCTTCGCTTCAGAAGGCCTTTATTAACCCCCTGGAGCTGTATGGATTACTTTTATAATGGATGGATGCACTTTTTTGGGCTTCAAAATCATGAGCGCCATTCACTACCATTATAAAGCTTGGAAGAGCCAGGATATTGTGTTCCAAATGTGTTCGTCTCCAAAGAAGATTATTTACACCTAGGATGGCTTGAGGGTGAGTAAATCATGGGATAATCATCATTTTTGGGTGAACTAACCCTTTAAAGTCAGCATTAAACAGAAGTAACGAGTCTTTTCTTCCTATTTTGACATATTTTGAGTGAAACAGCTATTCGAATGAGAAAAATGTAGGGCGGGACTTGATTTTGTCCATTGGGAATTGATTGGATGGGTGTGGTTTGCTATTGGTCGATCTCATGCAAGTGACAAGTTGTCCCACCCTCGCGCCGGCAAACATGTCATCAGAGAAGAGAAGTCGCTGCAAGTGGGAAGGGAAGTTATTTTATTTAAAGACTGAATTTTAAAAAATAATGATGAGCACGAATAAATCATTTATAATAAATACTGCAAAATTCTATAAAAAAACAAAAACAGGAATTGCCCATTTTGATTTCATGGTGACTTTAAAGGATCATGAAACCCCAAAACAAATTTTTTGAGATTTGAACAAGTATGTACAGGCTGCTCATCAATGAAAACACTAAAAGCACTTGGTTATTTTTGCATTTTTCTGAGCAATTTTGTTCTTCCGGGTTGAAAAGGAAAGTCGAAGCAACATCACATGATCTGATGTAGAAGCGTGCCTCTGGAGTGTGATTGGCTGCTGGGGCTCGAGAGGCACGAATCTATGTTATCTGATTCTGAGCGCTTCTCTGCATTTATTCATGAGAAAGAACTCATTGTAATGTATTACGCATGAGATCGCATTACAGCCGAGAATTCAAACAACGTAACAACGTGAAGCGCGCATGAGAGCAGTTTCAGCGCGGAACGCCGCAATGAGTTTAACAACACTCGCAACGCAGATTAAAGATCATCCTATACAGACTGGAGTAGGTGTGTTTTAAGTTGAGGACATATTTCAAATACTCTAGTGGTCTAAACATGAACCAGCACCGTGTATGCACATATATTTAATCAAGTCTTCTTTCAAATGAAATACTATATGTGCAAATAAGGACACTGATACAGCCGTACATCTGATCATGTATACAATGACATGAGGAATTATTCTGATACACAGAAGACAATGATGTAGACCAAAAATTCAAACAACAATGGACAAAAAAAAAACTTAACTATGCCTTTATTCTTTTGTGTTAAACTGACGCGTGTCGTTTGTTCAGAGACTGTAGTGCTTGTAAATGTAATGGAAAATATTATTAGACCATTTAAATGTCCGTGTTTCTCCCTCGTTCTTGGGAGTTTGTTGTCATATAGGGACAGGTTATATTTTTAAAATGCATCAAGGAGCCCTCAACTCTGTTTTTCTGGTGGGGGGGGGTTCCTTCATNATTTTAATATTCATATGTCTGTATACACCACGTTCCAAATTATTATGCATATCAGTAAGATTTCAGTAGAATAAACATTCAGATTTTAGTTTTTCTAAGAAAATGTTTGTTTATTTATCCATATCTTTTTAGATAACTGGTATCAATCACAGACAAAATAATTTGCCAGGTCTATGGAAACCCTACTTAGAGGTTGTTCCACATTATTAAGCAAGTCACAGTTCTCATGCAATATGGAGAGGAAGAAAGATCTTTCTGAAGATGAAAAGCATGAAATGGTGCAATGTTGTGCAAAAGGCATGAAAACAACTAATATTGTGTAAAAACTGAATGGCGATTATCGAATTATCACAAGATTTGTGAGTGATTTAGAGCACAGCAGAACTCGGTCAGATAAAGGCTTATTAATGAAAGTTCCTGTCAAAAAAAATTATTGTATTAAACAAATTATGACAAACCTGACAAATTATTTTGTTATTTTGAGATTGATACCAGTTATCTAAAAAGACATGGATAAATAAACAAACTAAAATTTTCTTAGAAAAACTAAAATCTGAATGTTTATTCTACTGAAATCTTACTGATATGTCACTTGCATAATAATTTGGAACGGGGTGTAACGAGTGTGTTGCAGGTCTGTGCTTTATTGATTGTTGTCTCCTCTTTTCCCACCCTCTACTCTCCCACTTTTCCACAGCTTTACATGCCCATTTCTTGAGACTTTTTCAACTCAGAGGTGTGAACGACCAGGCTAAAACAGGGGGGGGTTTCATGACACTTTAACTGATGTGCTGTATAACAAGTGGAAAACTTTTTCTTTTTTTGCTGGGGGGAAAAAAAAGTTTCCCATGTCTGGAGTCTACCTGAGTGCTGTAGTTGCTACAGTGCTGAATGATCCTCTGCATCTCCTCATGCACCAGCTCCACACAGCGCAGACTGGGCTCCTCCAGACGCTTCACCTGCCTCTTCACCAGCAGCTCAAACGACACCTCAGGCACAAACAGAGCAGGACGTGGACCCTGAAGAAACACACAAGAACTACATCAGAAACTGCTGCGATATGCAAGCAAAGATGTATTGGTATGAAAATATCATATCACGATTATAGTGACCAAAATGATCAGTTATCAATGTTATCATGGTATTGTTAAAATGTGCTGAAAATGTAAAAAAAAAAAAAAAAATACTGATACAAACACCATTTCACCAAGATTTATATCAAAACCCAACAAACAATAAAATTAGCAGCATTATGCGCTTTTTTGTTCAAAGTTCAAAAATTAGCTTAAAAGGTTACCTCACCAAAAATGAAAATTCTGTCATTTATTACTTACCCTCATGCAGTTTCACACCCGTAAGAACACAAATTAAGATATTTTAGTTGAAATCCGATGGCTCCGTGAGGCCTTTATAGGAAGCAATGACATTTCCTCTATCAAGATCCATAAAGGTTCTAAAAACATATTTAAATCAGTTCATGTGAGTACAGTGGTTCAATATTAATATTATAAAGCGACGAGAATGTTTTTGGTGCGCCAAAAAAACATGATAATGACTTATTTAGTGATGGCCGATTTCAAAACACTGCTTCAGGAAGCATCGGATCATAAATGAATCAGTGTATCGAATCGTGATTCGGGTCATGTGTCAAACTGCCAAACGGCTGAAATCACGTGACTTTGGCGCTCCGAACAGCAGATTCAACACGCTGATTCATTTATGATCCGATGCTTCTTAAAGCAGTGTTTTGAAATCTGCCATCACTAAATAAGTCGTTATTTCGTTTTTTTGGCGCACCAAAAATATTCTCGTCACTTTATAATATTAATATTGAACCACTGTACTCACATGAACTGATTTAGATGTGTTTTTAGTACCTTTATAGATCTTGAGAGGAAATGTCATTGCTCCCTATGAAGGCCTCACGGAGCCATCGGATTTAAACTAAAATATCTTAATTTGTGTTCCGAAGATCAACGAAGGTCTTACGGGTGTGAAACGGCATGAGGGTGAGTAATAAATGATAATTTTTGGGTGAACTAACCCTTTAATGCTGGACTATTTACTGTGAGTAATCAAATATGCTTTTAATGATAATTAAAATGAAATGGTAATTGGAATTTTATTGTGGTTTAGCATTAAACCAGTAACTGTGTCATCCCTAGATCTAGCTCCACGGTGTTATAGAAAAGCTTCTTAAAGTCACTCTAATATTTAAAGGGCCCTCAGAGGAGTTGTGCTAAAATAGAAATCTGCAGACTTTGAGCAGACTGCAGCACAATGCAGAGCACCACAGGCTGCAGTCTTTATTTCGGATGTAGAAATCTACAAATATTCACTACAAAACCTACCGTAGCATTCCTTATTGCTGTAAGGACATCTATGGTTGTAAGTCCTCCAAGTGGATCGACTGACTCCAGCGTTCTACCAAAAGTCTCATGGAAAATATAACAAATTCTTGCACCACCACACCTAAAAAATGAGCACAAACAACTGTGGTTAGCACTAGCACTGTGGTTAGCTTTATTTCAGTAACTGGAAGAAAAGGTGAACTAACAGTTCAGCGGTCTCAATGTATTTGGCTGTCCCTTCAATAGTGTTGCAGTACTCTGTGGCAAACTTTGTGATGAGCTGCAGCAGGGTGGCGCTCTTGTCGTCCACCGGCTCACCGTAGCTGCCGAGCAGGGACTGATACTGGGCTGCTAGAACGTTGATACGCGTCTTCAGCTCTGGTAAACAGTCCCTAATATGATGCATCAATAACCTGATGGGAAAAAAATTTATTTTTACTAATTTTAAAGCAGATTAGCTAAGCAAAATTAACAAAATTTGATATTAGAAGCATAAACTCTCACCTATTTAATGTTCTGGCAAGATATTTGGTTCCGTTTCTGTTGGCAAGGGAGGGGTATTTCTTCTGCAGGAAGGCATGCTCATCACGGATGGAGTCTGCCACAGTTTTCTTATTATTGATGTCCAGCTGACTCCTGTATAAAGACATTTAGTCATATTTTCAAGAACAAAATAAACAAAATGTGTGTGTTTCAGCAATTTTCATATATATATATATTTTTGAAAATTGTTCAAATATTAATGCAAATTATTTTTTATATTTTTATATTATATTTATAATATTACATTTTAAATAGATTGACAGTTGTATAAGGGTCATTGACGAATAAGGTTTTTAAAAGTGTAAAAAAAAACATAATGGAGATATAATTAATCTTGAAGTTTTATTAAGTGTTAACTATGAGATTATGTGGTTTTTATAATCAATTAACACTGCTTTTGTCATTTTTTAAAAGATGGACAAAATTTGTCACCAAAAAAGTCATTCGGTTTAACCAAAATGTCAGTTTTACCAAATGACACTTTTGGTAATACCGAATGACGATATTTTCAAACAATGCTAACAGGCTGATATATAGCAAGCTGGAAAAAGGACAATCAAACATTTTATATTTAGTACAAGTTTTTAAAATATTACAACATTTTCCATGTTTTATAGCGGTTGTACCGAATGACCTGATGTTTCGGGACATGTGTATGAGCAAGTGAAAACATGAATTTTTCAAATAGTTAAAAGAGAGTTAGTTACTTTGCTTCATGACCATGTGGTCCTTTGCAGGTGTCTGAATAATGTCACATCCTGTCACATGATACTGACCGCATGACTTGATCCAAAATGGTCCCTTTATATTGGTTACTCCAAATTACATCAATGAAATTCATTTTTCTGGACATTCTTTCTCATAACAAAGGAACAACTTCTACGCATTATTTTAATACCATTTAATACCATACGTATTGGCCTTTGGACAGTTAAACCGAATGACCTTTTGACACTTCAAAATTTTTAAAATACCTTTATATGTAGTAAAATATAATTAAAACCTTTTGGATTCAATAAAAAAAAAAATCTAGGTGTACTACCTTACATACTTTGGATGTCATATCTTTGTTTTTTTATTATTATTATTATTATTATTAAGGCCTTTGGAGAAAAAAAAGACCCGTCACATCATTGACCCCTAAATAATAAATTTTCTTTCTATTTTTTTTTTACCTGTTGACCACTCCGATCAGTCCTAGTTTGACAGGAATGACTCTGCCCATTAGTACATCCATTGCATCAGTACCGGCATCCATCAGATCTAGTTTAGTCACTACAGCCAGTGTTCTGCGACCTGACAGTAAGAAAAAAAAATTAAAATGCTGCATTTAAAAAAAAACTGCATCACATAGCTATGCGGAAAAACATCACATCACACAAAGCGAAAGATACAGACATTGTGTCCAAAAATAATGCACAAGTAGAGTAAAATAAACGCAAATATGCTGACCATCTGTATCCACCTCACGGGCCACTTTCAGAGCTTCAGAGGTGGCCATGTCTGTGTTCGCCGCAGTGACAGCTAAAATAATGCAGTTGGGATTGCTGATGTATTTTAAGATCAGTTCACGGATCTGCAGCTCGATATCTTTGGGCTGGTCTCCCACTGGGACCTGAACATGAATATATCAGTGTCAGCATCAAAAAATCATCCACAAACAGAATATTCAAACAGGCCAAGCTGTGCTTTTGAATAAAACACCTTTGTGATGCCAGGCAGATCCACCAGCGTGAGATTGACAACATGTGGTGAGAAGATTTTCAGGTGTATAGGCTCATCACTAATCCCCTGTGAAACAATGACACAAGATATATTTGTAAGACCTTCAACATACTGTATTGGTCAAAATGCAGAGCTTAATGCCAATAGAAACTACATTATAGTTCAAAAGTTTGGGGTCAGTAATTTTTTTTTTATGTTTTTGATAGAAGTCTCTTATGCTCACCAAGGCTGCATTTATTTGATCAAAAATACAGCAATATTGTGAAACATTAGTACAATTTAAATTAACTGTTTTCTATTTGAATGTATTTTAAAATGTAATTTATTCCTGTGATGCAAAGCTGAAGTTTCAGCATCATTACTCCAGTCTTCAGTGTCACATGATCCTTCAGAAATCATTCTAATATGATGATTTGCTGCTCAAGAAACATTATTATTATTATCAATGTTAAAAAAAACAGCTGTGCTGTTTAATATTTTTGTGAAAACTGTGATACATTTTTTAATTTATTTTTTTCAGGATTCTTTGATGAATAGAAAGCTTAAAAATAGAAATAGAAAGTGTAACATTATAAATGTATTGTTTGACTTTGATTAATTTAATGTGTCCTTGTTGGATAAATAAAGTTGTTACTGACCCCTAAAATGTTAAATGGTAGTGTACATATAGGGTTAAAAATAAACCATCCTCTGATGTAGTTCCTTTAAGGACTCTTCCATACCTTGTTATTGCCAGAAACTCTTTCTGTTTCATTTTCAATTTCTTGCCTGATTTCATCAAACTCTGTGTAGATCTAAAGGGCAAAGACACAATATTAACAATCATTATATCTCACTTCACAGTGACTTAAATCAAACTTCTATAAAATTAAAGAGAACAAAAAACACAACAGTGAATGGCGTTAATGTTACATGAGGTGAACACAAAGCATGTGTCTGGACTCAAGACCACACTGCTGTGATCATTTGGACCAACACGCTCTTGATGTTCATGAATTAAAGGACTTGTTGTTCATCTGCACATCATCAAACTGTTAAACAATCAAACAAACCCACTGCACTGTCGTTTGTAGCACATAAAGATGTCTGATGGCCAGAATGACTGAATAAACCAACATTGTGCAGCGTCTCTTTGTTGTAACAACTTTTCCAGTTGGACTTTCTCAAATGTGAGTTGTTGGATGATCCCAATTTAAACATGTGTCTTGAGACATTGGGTCTCATTCATTAACTGTAAATGTGCACAAATTTGTGCGTGATTATCTGAGTATGAACGCTTTCGTGAAAAAAAATATACCTATTTGTAACTGTAAAAAGTCTGCAAAGTTTCAAAGATCAAAGTGCCCATCAAATGGAGTTATTGTCTCTTCAAAGGAAAGAAACGATTCTGAACAGCCTGAAAAAAGTAGTCAGTAATTCCAGTCACTTCCTGCACGAACCTACGTAGGTTTGTAACAAATTCACAAAATCCCCTTCCTTTTTATTGGCTGCCTGTTAACAACATGTACTTTGACTCGCCCTCAAACACTGCAGTTGTAGCTGAGGCCTGGAAGAGATTGGTTTGTATTGTTTTCTGTGCTGTGAAAGCAAATCCACTTTGCATGCACTTCCAAAGGATGAGGGCTCGATATGGTAAAACCAACGCCATTGTTACTGTTCGTATCAATGTGTATCAAGTGTTGCGGAAGATCCGGAGCGAAAATTCGGATATGGTTATGGCCGTATCGTTTCCGACACATGCTGTAAATGGTAGACCAATCACAACAGACTGGGCCATCTGACCAATCAGAGCAGAGTAGGCTCTCGGAAGGGAGGGGTTTAGAGAGACTAAATCCTTTATCAAACTGTTTCAGACACTGTGAGAAAAGAGGTGATGCTGCAATATATTTTATGAGAAAATTAGTGTTTTTTTAACCTTGGATGCATGTTAACCTATTGTTGGAGATCTCCAAAACAGAATTAGGAAAACAATAGCATAATAGGGGCACTTTAATAACTTTTGAAGTAACATTTTTTTCTAAAATGACCAAAAAAATAAATAAAAAGTAGGAACAACTGAAACCACCTGTACACCTGTAAGTCTTGGTGGACTTATAGACATGTTAAGATGAAATTATATATATATTTATTTAATCTTAAACATGCATATGTATAACTGGCAAATAACAGCATAAGAACGAGGTTAAGAACAAATGTATGCATGTACGCAAAATAGTGAATTAGGCGGAAATGTTTCATGAGAAGTTCTCCTGTGCTTATAATTACTAATCCGTGCTAAATTTAGTCAATGAGAACCATTATTATTATTATTATTTAGAATGGTTCATAATAGACTCCTAAAAATGTTAAAAAGGTCACACACATTTGAGCTTAGCTGCTGCTGATTGTGAATTCTTTGTCCAAACATCTATTGTACTGCTTTCCATACCTTGTTTTTGGTGTGTAGAAATTTCCCCCACTCTTCTCCATCCACTCCTGTGGGAAAATTGTTGACAACATTGTCAATGACACAATAATAGATCACACAAACTGAGTGAACTTTCAAAGAGTTTAGTCTACTAAGTAGGATAGGCTTTTGTTCCACATCAAAATATCATTTCTATTCTTTAAAAGCACTATTACAGCAAATTAAACAAAAACTGCTACAAAACAAAGGCAAAGCGCAGTGCACTGTGGGTAGCACAGCCTAACAAGCTCATTCTAAAACTCAATTCTAATAAAGACTGACTCCTCACAACAAAGTGACATTTAAATAGTAGTTGATTACTGTTAGTTCATTTTTAGTGAGTAAACTAACGTTTTGAGACCCATATTGTTCACTCTTACCACTTCAATTTGAGAGCAAAACTGGATTGTACTCTATATTCCTCAGGCTGGCTTTGTTTAAGCTAAGCCATTGCATTGGCAGCGTGACCAAAGCTTATAATCAAATAATGGAAGCAGGATGAGAAAAACACAAAGCTGCTCAACACAAGCAAAAGGGCAAGGAACAAGGAAAAGGAGACCTTTGTAAAGGCGCCCATTTTTCCAGGTATTGGTGTCTGTGTTTAAAGAGAGATGACAGAGGGTTAGCCTGCAGCAATGCAGTCTTTCTAGGACTCTAGTGTAGCCAAAGCCACACAAATGCAGAGATGCCCATGCTAAAAGCTTCATCTGAAATATATAACATACTTAAAGAAACAGCACATAGGAATAAACTGGCTCGGATCACTACGTTTTCCTTTCTCTTTTGACTTAACTTGGCAGATGACGACCTAACAAGTACCTGTCACCACTGCACCGCCATTGATTGATCAACCAAATTAGAAAGAAAGTAGCACCCAAATCCTACAAACACACACTGAAGGTCAGTAATTCATGCTTTTCCGAAATGCAAATAGGAAAAAAGTACATACCATTCTCCTCGCCCGTCTTTCTTCTGTCCTCCGGGTCTACGTTCACCAGCTGGAGGATGAGAGGTCTGCGGGTGACGATACCCGTCCCACGGGGCAGAAGGTCTCTGCCAACCAAACTTTCCAGCACAGAGCTTTTCCCACTGCTCTGGAAATCAGATGACCATACAGAATACACAAAGTCAGTACTGAGTAAATCTATCTTGACTGTCAATTACTGAACATTTACTACTTAAAAACATGTTTAGAGTAAATTTGATAAATTTCTAAGGCCTCTAAATTATCAACATGATCAAAACTTTGCTGGAAAACCCTGTTGTACACAATCTACTACATGCCTTCTGTCATCTGATTGATAAGTTTATTCTTTTTATCAAGTACAAGGCCTTTTAGGATCATTCTAAAAACGTCCACCTTCAGTTCAAGGTTCACATGTCTTTGCTTTGAAATCTTTTCAGATTTTTATAAAGTAAACGTAGGAACAACTTTTATATTGTTAGTAATATTTCAAGATGAACATTTACTGGACAATTTACTTGATCCATACATAATATTTTAGAAAAATCATGTTAAAATGTTAAGTATAAATAATATGAAACATCAGGATTTTGAGGACGTTTTATTTGTAAAATCTGTCGATAATTATTGCATTGCATTATATTCTTTGCCCCATAATAAAACTACAGAGCTTTGATCAGAAAACTAAGTCTTTAAATATCTTAAAGGGTTAGTTCACCCAAAAATGAAAATAATGTCATTTATTACTCACCCTCATGTCGTTCCACACCCGTAAGACCTTCGTTCATCTTGGGAACACAAATTAAGATATTTTGATGAAATCCGATGGCTCAGTGAGGCCTGCATTCACAGCAATGACATTTCCTCTCTCAAGATCCATAAAGGTACTAAAAACATATTTAAAACAGTTCATGTGAGTTCAAAAAAAACTAAATAACGACTTTTCAACAATATCTAGTGATGGGCCAATTTCAAAACACCGCTTCATGAAGCTTCGGCGCTTTGCAAATCGAATCAGTGACTCGGAGCGCCAAAGTCACGTGATTTCAGCAGTTTAGACGTTTGAAAGGAGATCCGAGTCACTGATTCGATTCTAAAAGCTCCGAAGCAGTGTTTTGAAATCGGCCCATCACTATATTGTCGAAAAGTCGTTATTTTGTTTTTTTGGCGCACAAAAAGTATTCTTGTCGCTTTATAATATTAATATTGAACCACTGTACTCACATGAACTGATTTAAATATGTTTTTAGTAGCTTTATGGATCGTGAGAGAGGAAGTGTCATTGCTGTGAATGCAGGCCTCACTGAGCCATCGGATTTCAACAAAAATAACTTAATTTGTGTTCGAAAGATGAACGAAAGACTTAAAGGTGTAGAACGACATGAGGGTGAGTAATAAATTACATTATTTTCATTTTTGGGTGAACTAACCCTTTAATACTAAGACATATTATTGGGAGATATAGAGTGACAACCGATATTTATATGCATTTTATGTAAGTATCAGAATATATTTTCATCATTCTCTTTTGCCATATAAATAACATCTACACCAAACTGCAAATTTTTGCTCAGTTTGGGCCTCTGAATAAAAGTGTGAGCTCTATATTCTCAACATTTTATACTATATGAGCCATAAATGCCTGACGCATAACATAAAACACATACTCAAACCTTTTTTTTTTCCCCAGATTTTCTTTTATAAATTGTCCAAATGTTCAATAAAATGTTCCATTTAAAAAAACATACAAAACAAACAAAAAAAATGGGGTCCAAAATTTGTTATAGGGCCCAAAATCTGCCATCTTTACTTATGGAAAGCAGAATCCACATAACATTTGAGGCAATCATCTATTTGGTGTAACTTGTCCACAAAAACAAACTGTCCTTAAAATCCGAAGGAAATGATAGGTTGGTAACCTGTGTGGTAACCTTTACAGGGATAACAACCCTTTCTTGGGCACCCAGACAGCCATATCCTCTTAAGCGGTCAGTGAAAGTCTGCTTTAAGACTCTTTAAACTTATTATACCTGAAGTGTGTGTGGCAGATGGTAGGAAACTTCTACTAGTCAGTCTCTGGTTTACTTACATTAAAGGTCTATATTACAACACTATTAAGTATGCAATATTTTACACAATGAAATGATACAGATATCAAGTGTAAAGTCAGATGGATAAGATTCCCAATCATCTTCTGCCCATTTTGTCCTTCATATACAGTGAGTCCTGCAGCTGTTCATGCTGCCTGAACTGTCAAGTTCAGAGAAAGACCGACAATGGCGCATCTCATCATGTGTTAGCTACTGTACTGAGACCAAAACAGCTCTTTAATTCACTTTATGATATTTATCATGCTGTTAAAACATAAACACATTCCTAACAGTAGAAATTTTCCCATAATATGCTTGAGAGGTCAATTATTCAAAAAGAAATGAGGAAACTAGCGAGGACTTAGGTTAGCACGCTAGTTAGCTGGATAGCGCAGATAACATTATTTGAAGATTTTGATTTTATTGTCATAATGGTTGGTATATTTAAAAACGACATTTGTTTTTTGTCGTTGACCTTGCCATATATAAAACATGTCGCAAGAAAAAAATAAATATAGCTAATAATGGGCTGTGTTTCAAAATAAGTGAACTGCATAGCTAAGGGCTTCCTAGGCGCACTCGAACTTTCGATTCCATTCCATTCCGAACTTCTTGTGCCTAAAAATGCAGTCTAGGTAGGTAACGCACTAGGTTTTGAGACAACGCCATAGACCTGTATCAGTCTGAATGGAAACAACTAAATAATTACCTGCGTTCCCACTACTGCAATCTGAGGCAGCTGGATAATATCCGCCCCGACTGTGTTAAAAACATCCTGGAGTTTGTTAATGACAGGAATAAGAGCCTCCATCGCGTTGACGATCTCTTCCCCTGTCAAAATGAATGAGCTAAGGCGAATACCCCGGTTAAACACAGCACAAAGTCATCCAATGTCCCTCACTGTGGCACCATGAATCAACCCGGCCGCGGAAAAACGGTTCACCGGTGCATTACGGGACTTGTAGTTTTAGGCGGCACGACAGCTGTTGACCCACTTTTGAATTTTCTGGAAATAAACTACATTACCAAGCATTGTTCTGAGTGAATGCGCCAAGGCAACCGTAACTACGGGGTGAAACAAAAATATTTTGGAGCGAACAGGAAAACGTGTTTTGGGTGAGGAAGCACGGAATATAGTTAAAGTGCCAATATTACATAAATCATGACACATGTGGTGTTATTAATATGGTTATCTGAGCAACAACACATCTATTGTTTTAATAAATATAGGACTGCACACCAAGTGAAATGTTCATCAATGTATACATTTTTACTGGATAAACTATTAACAGTTAAATACAAAATGTAAAAATGCCAGAGTATAAAATAAACAGTAAGAAAAGAATGCCACTTAAATTATATATCAATGTCTTATTTTTGTTCAGAATAATAAATGATATAAGAGCCCTTTGCTTGCTTACATATATATACAAAACACTTCAGTATTAAAGTCAGCAATATTTTAAAAAAAATGGGTTTGGAGCAAAACCCTTTCAATGTATGTTTATCAAACTTCTCCAATAATATTAATAATTGTGTAACATGCCTTTTTCTTGTCCCATGGCCATTGAAATACAGTGCACAGCATAAATGAGTACACCCCCTCTGAAACTTATGAAAGTCAGCAGTTACTCAATTACTTGGAAGACATGTTTGGGTTCTTTAGAGATATGATGTTCCAGCAAGTCTGCTTAATCAATTGCCAAAGAAGCATGTTTAAAATTATTCAGGAAAATAAGATTTTCTTATCAAGGTGATAAAATGTTGTGTAGCAAAAATGATTACACCCTCCTAAAAGTTACTAAATAAAACAAAATAAAACTTTTCTGGTGTAAGTTTAAGGCAATGTTTGATCAACAGGTAAGTATGTTGAACCAAAACATTAAAAGAGAAGTAATTTCTTGACAATTAAAAGTGTTATATAGTCCACTGAATCATTCTCAGACCTAATGCTGACAACAATGGAACCACTTGGGAGAGAAATGTCAGGAGACTTATTTCTTAGCACAAAAGAGGACAGTGGAACAAGAGGATTACCAAATCATTGTTTTAAGTGTGAAAATATAGCAAAAGTAACACAGAATTCAAAAACAATGGACTTGTGACAAGGCCCCTGAAATAATCAGGCCTTCATTTTAAGCTTTCATTTAGTGATGAGGGATTTTTTTTGCTAGACAAAGAGCAGGAGAAATACCAAGCGAGTGTTTCAGAGCCAGCAAAAGCTATGAAAAGAGTGACTGTTTATCTCACAGAGTAAGATGCAGCCTGCAGAAATGATATGCATGGTTGTTGTTCTCACTGGAACTACCTACTGTAGCCAAAGCACAATAAAGTCAGTTAGCCATTTCCAAAGCCCATATTTACAAAATATAGATTCTGAGAATCAATACTCTGGTCTCATGAGACCAAATCAATGATTTTGGATCTAACAGCATGCAAAATGTTACGGTGTTGCTAGAGGAGGAGTACAGTGAGAAGTGCCTGGTTCCCACAGTAAAGTTCAGTGGTAGTAAAGCTCTTATATAGGGATGTATGAGTGCTGAAGGTGTGAGGAAGTTGTGCTTTATCAGTGCTGTCATGAATTCACACACCACTGTGTAATGTAATACACAAACTTGAAACAGAAGATGTTACCATTTCCTCATTCCCTGCATTGTTGCGCATTTTTTCAACATGACATTGAGGATATGAGGATATGAAAAACCTTCTGTGGACATGTATTGCACTTAATCTTAACACTCTTGAGCGCCTGTGGAGGATTCTGTAGAGATGAGTTGAGCAACACTCCCCATTAAAGATCAGGGTATTTAAGGAGGTCGTCCTCCAGAGTTAAACAGGACAGATGTGACAATTTGTCATGAACTTGTACACTCCGTACCAAGAAGGGTCAGAGCAGTATATTAAAAATTATGGAGGGCATACTAAGTGCTAGAATATTATACATTTGTTGAATTAAATCTAGGGTTTACTAATTTCTGCAATCCTTAATTTAAACAAAATTGGTTAATTGAAATGTTTTTATGGCTATTAATGACATATTTCTCAGTTTTTATTATGTATATGTTTAATACATTTTAGTTTTGCCATCTTTCCATGAATTGTATTAGTGATCATAAAGAAAATACATATTTTGTATTTGTTCAGAGGGGGTGTACTTAGGGTGCACTGTATATATATATATAAATATTGCAAACAATATGTTGTATCAGTTCAAGTTTACTGAGGGTACTAAAAATGCTGCTGTATCATAATGCACAACAATAAATGTGTTTTTTTTTTTTAATTCTAAAGAAAAACGGTCCTCAAACAAATAGTTTTGAACACGATTTATTGTTAACCCAAGTATACATACATTTGGGTTCAAACAGGCTATTTAAGATTTACTTTTCATCCATAGGATTAAAATAAAGAAAGTGCCAGATGAGTCTACCGAGACTCATAACATAACAAATATGTCAGCGAGTAACAGTTAAACCAACAGGACAGCTGCCTTTAAATATTGCACATGGGATTATTCAACAAAACAGGTCGCAGGTGATGTCACACAGGAACACAGCTGGGTTATACATCATATTTACAAAAAAAAAAAAAAAAAACATTGTCAGGCAAATGCTAAGTTTGTACATTCCCCTTGTTTCTTTGTAGGGGTAAGTTAACACTGCCATATAAAAAGAAACAATCAAACTCTTATGTTTTGTTACAAACATATAAAAGGTTCAGCCAAAATACACTTTGGCTTACAGAACAATGTCAGACTTGTACTTTCCAAAAACAAAAGCTGTTTACAAACCCAACCGGGTAACTGATGTACATGACAAAAACAGAGACCTACTTTCTCTCAGCCATGCAAACAATAATACACATGAGGTCATAAAAGTGCTCCAATCTGATTACAATAACCTAAATCTACCACAATGAGTGGGAAAGGCACCTCTCTATCTAATAAGTGTGAGTTTAAAAGAAACTACTTCAGTATAATCAACTATATCATTCACAGCAATGCAATAAACATTTGTTTAGCTTCACAAAAAAAAAATAAAAGGGCAGTTCATGAAGATGCAAACTGAAATTTTAAAAATGTGATGCTTTGAGCGAGCGCTGTTGAGCGGATTCGTAAACACCTCTGATTGGTCATTGTGTTCACACACTCAACAGATATGTCTGTGATTGGCTACAATGATCAACACTTCAAAAACATGTTGTAAATAGACATCAATGATGCTCTTCACCGAGCACTTACACAGATACACACGAAAGAAACCTATTTTCAAACGGTCCTGTGCGTTGATCATTGTAGCCAATCACAGACATATCTGATGAGTGCGTGAACACAATGGCCAATCAGAGGTGTTTACGAATCCATTCAACAGCGCTCAAAGCATCACATTTTTAAAATTTCAGTACTGACTTGGTATCGCGGTACACTACTCCAAAGATGAATGTTCAGCACCAAAAATGTACAACCTTGGATAAGTAAGTTTCAGGATTTCAGCACATTCATTCTTTCAACATAACAGGTGAGTTTAATAGCTAACCAAGCATGAAACTGAGCAACTAGTTTCATATGGTCAAGAAAGTGCGATTTAAACATAAATGCACACTAATGTCAGAGCATCGTCAAATATTGTTTGTCACCAATAAACTAATGATCATTTTTTATGTTTTGGTGCTGCAGGGATGACAACAAACTCATAAAAAGCCTAAATCTAGACTATTAAGAGGCCACTATCCAATGTAGTGTCAATTGTAGATGTCAATCAAACCAACTGAAACTCCAAATGCATCTTACATAAAGATCAGTCACTGGTAAAATCAAACCCCACTCATCACAGCAGCAAATTAATAACTCAAACTAAATCAGACATAAAAGTCAAGTGTGATGGTCCGCTCTGTTGTTTAGGAAGAGGTGCAGTCCGTGTAGGTGGTGACCATGTTTCCTCTTCGCTGGGTCACCGTTCTGCAGTGTTGTTTGGTTGTGCCCTGAAACCTGCTCTCTGTCCTTTTTATGTGTCGGTCAAATGTAAACATCTTCTCCATATCTTCAAACATGTCCTCGAAGGCTCCGGTACCAAAAGTACCCTGGAAGTGTCTCTTGTGGCGGTTGTGTGCTTGCTGGTGGGCCTTGAAGTGCTCGTCAAAGTGCCGTTTTGGCCGAGCGTGTCTGTTTTGGCTATAGATGTCGAAGTCTCTGAACATGTCGTTGAAGTTGAAATCAAAGGAATGATGAAAACGCTGCCCTCCGTTCATGTCTTCATTGTTGAACGCATTGTCTCCTAACTGGTCATACTCTCGCCTTCTTTTTTCATCCGACAGGGTTTCATATGCTGCAGAACGAGTTATGCATGACACAGTGACTTTGCTAATAAACATGCTATTTAATTGTAGATCACTATATCAAGTAGTTAATCAAGCAACATTTTAAGATATATTCAAATAGAAAACTTTTAAATAGTAATGACATTTCACAATATTAATGTTTTTACTGTATTTTTGATCAAATAAATGAAGCCTTAGTGAGCATAAGAGACTAAAAAAAAATCTTAATTATTCCAAACTTTTTACTGGTAAATATAACTTACCTTCTGCAATCTCTCGAAATTTGGTTTCCGCATCGGGGCTCTTGTTCTTGTCTGGGTGATATTTCATGGCAAGCTTATGAAAAGCTTTTTTGATCTGACGGTCGGAAGCATCTTTTGGCACACCGAGGATGTCATAGTAGTCCTTTCTGGCCAGTATAAGTTCTGTTATCATCAGGATGCACACTGCGAACATCAGTGTTGACTGTGCCGTGGCCATGCTTCTGGCTACTTGACAGGATGATAGAAGAGAGAACAGAATTTTTACCTGTCTAAACAATGAATTAATATCTACACAACATCTATACCTCTTAATAACATAGTAAAATTACATTAAAATGAATCTGTAAATATATTTAAGGGGAAAGGATTTAAATAAACAAAAGCAATGTTACTTCTTTGTACAGTGGAATCAAATCATCAACATTCATGATGTTGTAATCATGCTCCTACAGAAATGTTAGCTTTACCAATGCACCACGCCCCTTTGATTAACAATAGTTTTGCTGTTTTAAACGTTTCTTTAAATTATTTTTTTATATATATATATATATATATTTATTTAACCATTTTTATTAAGTTAAATAGAATATAATTGTTATTTTTCGGTTATATTATTATTTAGAATATTGCGTTTGCCAGCGTGNTTTGCCAGCGTGTGTTTTGTTTTGCAATATTTTACTATATTTTCTTCATATTGTTTCATTTATTAAGAATGATAAAACCAACGCAACACGCCTTTCGAAACCAACTTTCATAAGACTGACAAACTCATTTAGCTAGCTTGCTAACATGGACGTAATCTAATCTTATCGCATTATCAACAAATATATACGCATTATTAAAACATGCCATATAAATGAAAACAAATAATATTACTTCGTGAATTCGGGTTTAGTTTGGAGCACGTACTTACTGTTCCTGACAGCAGCACCGAGGAAAATGATCAAAACTGACACTGCTGTTTTCAATATTTGGGCCGTACAACACGACTCGCAATCCTATTGGTCAAGCTCTGTACCACGTGATCTTTAGACACTAAAAGAACTCACTGTTGCGTTGTATTTACGCAGATAACCTATGACATTTACCTTTCTTATTTTTAGTGTAATAAAAACATTTAAGAATTGATTCTGTTTCAGTTCAAAAGTAGGGTAGGCCAAGAATCTGTGCATAAAAATTAAAATATGTATCAATATAATGAGAATTTTGTCTCTAAGATGAAAAGATTGGGTAATTTTAAAAACTACAGATTGTGTTATGACAGGCTTATGTTTTTCCTTTAAAAATAAATAAAAAAAAAGATTTACAAATAGGAAAGGCAAAACAATAAAGTAAATAAATGAAAGAAATCAAAAGTTTTTTTAAATATTAACACATTTAATATCTTTATTATTTTTCAAACTTAATATTATTTTTAGGTATTGTTGAACTTCTGACTTTTAAATTAAAAAAACGAAGTCTTATTTTCGACATATTGCATACTAAATTTAGCTAATAGAAGTAGCATATTAATTAAATAATATTCATAACGATAAGACATGCCATAAGTGAAAAAACAAAAAAACAAAGTTGAATTAAAATCACTAATAAATAAACAGAAATTTGACCAAAAACAGGACAATTCCGATAAAAGTCAAAGCATTTTTCTGCATCTATCAATATCATAATCAAATGTGTTTCCAGGGTTTATTTTATTTTTTATATTATTTTTACTTTATTAATTTATTTTACATGTATTTTTATTTTTACACTAAATATTTATGAGGCGGTTTCCAAATTTGTTTCCAGACTTATGACAACAGCTGCAAATCTTGGCCATGATGTCATTACGTTTCCCACAATGCCTCAGCAGCAAAACAACGCACGCGCCGTGCGCATTTCTCAAGCGTCTCTCAAAGATGGCGGGTGTCCCCGATCCACTGGAAGATATGCTGTACTCCGAAGTGGACGAAAAAGCCGTCAGTGACCTCGTAGGCTCTTTAGAATCGCAGTTGGGTGGACAAAACAAGGCGGTGGGTCCTCAAGGCGACATCAGGAGACCCCCAAACGCGCTAAATCCACACTTGGGGAAATTACTGCCCGCCCAAGTAGGAACAACACTGGAGCAGCAGCGGCAGCCACAGCGAAACCAGGAGGGAAACTCTCAAGAAAACGGTCCGGACAGGATACCGGCGTCCAGTTCTGTCCCCTCCACCTCGAACCTGCCCAGCACCTCTGCGAATTTAGTTACTGCCGCGAACCGGGTGCAATATCATTCATCAAACCCATCAACTTGTTCAAGTGACGCAGCACCAACAGACTCTCATCCCAATACAAATCACATTGCGTCTGCTGTCCGGACGGTTCCCGCCAGAATACAGACTGTGAACGGAAGCAGTGGCACGTTAAACTCTTCTGTTATCGCTTCCGCGCCTGCTTCTGTAAACGGTATTGACATTGGTTCAGGTGTAGGTAATGGTAAAAGCAACATGTCTGCTCCTACTAGTACAAATACTGCTTTTGTGTCCGCTCAGCCCAACAGCACACTGCCACATGCGAATGTGTCACTAGATAGTCAAGCAAACCCCACCATTGCACTGCACAGGCCTCCTAACACCATCACAAGTGTCGTACACAACGGAGGTGACCCTAAAGTCTCAGGATTGCCCGTGCCGGGCACTGGTCTTGTCTCCACCTCTGTGGCGTTCACAAACACAGAGCCCAAATCTGACCCTCAAAACCAGATTAAAGCCATCGTCCCGAACCAGCTCCCCGGGGCTCCTGTAGGGTTGCACCCCAGTACGCCCACTCAAATTATTGTGTCGTCCAGTGCAGTGGTGACCTCACTTCCTGTGGCAAGTACGGCCTCTGTTCTTGCAAAGCCAGCAACAACCACTCTCGTAGGACAGCCTACGACCCTGTTGAGACCTGGTATGGCCACTCAAGTGACTGCGACCGCGGCTGCCCCGCAGCGACCCGGGGCACCTGCGACCCAGCTGATTGTCAGGCCGCAGCAACAAACTACTATTCAGTTACCGCCAGGATTCACCATACCACCAGGTAACTGCTCGGGAATAGTCCAGCTGTTTTTTTTTTTTTTTTAAAGGAGTGATTCACCCAAAAATGGAAATTTTGTCATCTGTTCACCCTAATGTCAACTTCTTTCATCTGTGGAACATGAAGAAGATATTTTTAGGAATATTTTTGGTGCACATAATGAAAGTAAATGGGGACCAAAACAAAACAGCATTGGACCCCATTGACTTTCATTGTACTGACAAAAAAAATCTAAATTTTCGCTGGCGAAATCCATTTCGATAGGAATACATGCGATTGGGAATTTCATTTTTTGTGATGACGCACACAAGGTTTTAATGTTAGGAGAAGATCCACCAAAATGTTCTTTCTGTCAAAACTATTTATCAATGAAGCATGTTTTATTAGATTGTGCTGGTTTTAAACCTGTGAGAAACCTTTTTTTTGTATTATTCAGTTAAAGGATTAGTTCACTTCAGAATTAAAATTTCCTGATAATTTACTCACCCCCATGTCATCCAAGATGTTTTTGTCTTTCTTTCTTTAGTTGAAAAGAAATGAAGGTTTTTGAGGAAAACATTCCAGGATTTTTCTCCATATAGTGGACTTCAATGGGGACCAATGGGTTGAAGGTCCAAAATGCAGTTTCAATGCAGCTTCAAAGAGCTCAAGACAATCCCAGAAGAGGAATAAGGGTCTTATCTGATGACAGTCATTTTCTTAAAAAAAAAAAAAATCTCTGCGATGCGCCACGTATTACGCAATCACGTTGGAAAGGTCACGCGGAAGTACCGTGGTAGGGCGAAAAAACATCTCATTTTCTCCCCCAACTTCAAAACCGTCCAACATTGTTTTTTTTTAACCTTTTTTTTGTAAAGGGCGTTTGACTTAGTCTTTGCACGTTCTCTTTGGATCTGGATCGGTACTTGCGCCTACGTCACGCTTGACCTTTCTAACGTGATTACGTCATGCGTGGCACATCAAAGAGCTAGTGCAAGATGAGCATTTGTGGTTAAAAAGTATATATATATATTTTTTTAGAAAATGACCAATTGTTTCTCTAGATAAGACTCTTATTCCTCGTCTGGTATCGTTTAAAGCTCTTTGAAGCTGCACTGAAACTGCAATTTGGACCTTCAATCCATTGGTCCCCATTGAAGTCCACTATATGGAGAAAAATCCTGGAATGTTTTCCTTAACCTTAAATTCTTTTAGACTGAAGAAAGAAAGACATAAACATCTTGGATGACTTGGGGGTGAGTAAAAATTTGAATTCTGAAGTGAACTTATCCTTTAACTATTTTAAAGAAGGTTTTTCAAAAAGTTATGGTGTTAAAAACAAACAAACATACATTGCTACATTATTGACTATAGGATGGACATTTGTTGCCTGCAAATTTTGCAGAAAGTTCTGAAATGTGACGTTACCTCACCTTACGATGTTTTTAAAAAATATCGTCTTTTATGTTCCACAGACCAAAGTAGGCCTAAGTCATAGTTAGTTAGAACAACATGAGAGTAAATGAACTATCCCTTTAAATTTGGTTAAGTATTGTTAATACTTTCTGTTTGTGTTTTTTGCTTCTATGTGATATGTTTATACATTTTCCTCTGTGTTCTTCTTAAGGTATGGTGCTGGTACGTACGGAGGCCGGTCAGCTGGCGTTGGTTCCTCAGCAGGTCCTGGCCCAGGCCAAAGCTCAGAACCAAAATAAAGCCACCATGTCACCGAGACCTGCTACACCCACTGCTGGAGCGGCTTTCAGAGTCACCACACCTGTTGCCCAGGTATGAGCAAAGACATCTCTTGTTGGATAACACATGAATAATATTTGCAGATGATTTATGTTTTAATTTAAGACTAAAGATGCGGTCACATTAGCAAAATTTCATGGCCAATAAAGGCCAATTGTCAACGATGTAGACCAAGCAGCTTTCGGTAACACTATTTTACAGTGTCCTTGTTACAAGTTACATGATGTACTTGATGCTAATTAATATCACTCAGTACTTAAATGTATAATGACACTCTAACAAAGATACCTTAAAGGAGGGGTATCACACAAAGTTTCTGCCAATCTCATGTTAATCTTGAGTACGTATAGAGTAGTATTGCATCCTTCATATCTCCGAAAAGTCTTTAGTTTTATCATATTTATAAAAGATAGATACGCTAAACCGAGTCTTTCCAAAAAAAAGCCGAGCTCCTGGAGCGTCAGTGCCGTGGGCAGAGCTAAAGTGTCACGAAAGCTTTTGCGTAGAGATCGTCTGCAAGCTGCGACATCATTATAAATAAAAAGGGAACAAAAACATTTGTGTTGTTTACATTATATGAACTTGCGCGCCAATTGCCAACAAAACACAGACATCTGATGCAGCTTTACTCACCGCCTGCGATCTGCAAATCCATCGCCGAACTGGGACTTGTTTACAAACATACGTGCACAACTCCGTTGCTTCTCCGGAAAAACTCTGGGTTCTGCGATCTGCAAATCCATCGCCGAACTGGGACTTGTTTACAAACAAGTCCCAGGGTAATCTTTCCCTCACAACCAAAAACACACTCCTTTTTTTACAGGAGCTGCATCTCATTTCAGAGGCTGCGATATCCGGAGGTCGCATTTGAAGGCTGAACACTTCATCAAGGATGTCATATTTGAGAAAAGTAACCATAATAAAATTGACTGGTATTCATTGTGAGGTGTAAAATACTGTAATTTCTTTCTTTCTTTGCAATCTAATGGTTATTTTTCTTAAATGAGACTGCCTCGAAGATGAATGCAGCCTTCAAATGGTGCAGCCCCTGTATTGGGACACAGCCAAAATCTCTCGGCTTCCGTATCCCGACTGAAGCGCATTGATGGGCGTGCTTTTGCTTTTGCCCTGGGTGATGTGTGTGTGTGCACGCTTATCAGGGAGAAGTGTCTATGCAAGGAATTCCATCCTTTATTACGTGATAAAGGCCATACTCGGAAAAAAAAACGGCGAGACAACTGGAAGTTGGAACCGGACAACCGGAAGTTGGAAGTTGGAGAGACAACCGGAACCGGAAGTTGTATAGTTAGCACAGAAATACTCTCATACGTCAAACTCATGTCTTGAAATTTTGGCCATGTTTAGCATGAGAATCCAACTCTTTTACAGTATAAATAAGTCAGAATGCATGAAATAACATTAGACCCCCCTTTAAATTAAAATATAACCCAATCACATGACCAACTTGAACCTGTGGGGAAATCTTTTGCCCCTACATGCAATTCCCAATCGCGTGGATTCTTTTTGAAATGACTGGATTTCGCCCATGAGAATTTGCCGAAAAATGTAAATGTGACTGAAGTTGTACAGGATGTAGCTGCTAAAAATTACACACAAAATGAATCCATAGAGCTAATTGACTTTTCAAACATATAGTTCAGTGGGATAGTTCACCCTCATGTTGTTCCAAACGCATATAACTGGAAGATAAAGATGTCAGGGAGAATGAAATCTCCACCATCCATTTTCATTGCATCTTTTTCCAATTACAATGAAAGTGAATTGAAAATGAGGCCTTTAATTCCACATAACATCTCCTTTTGTGATTTGCTATTCCAAACCTGCACACAAACTGTCATTGTAGGAAAAATATATATCTGAAAAGGACAAAAAAAAGCACCATAATGTAGTTAACATGACTTTTAAAGCCATATGGAAGCTTTGTATGAAGAAAAAAAAAATCACAGATAGTTTTTACTTTGGCTGGAGCTTACAAATCAAATATGCCACAGATTCAAGGTCATTAACAATAAACAGTTATTTTCATAACCAGACATCATGACATCATATCTATGGCATACTTGATTCAATATGTTTATCACACAAAGCTATCGAGTGGCTTCCGATTTGATATCTAGCGCTTGAGTATCCAGTACCTTTTGCTCTTTTATTGGCCAGTGGTAACTTAGAATTTTCATTTTTGTTGAAGAAAAAAAAAATGACGACATCGTTTGGAATGATGTAAAGTTGAGTAAATATGTTGTTTTGGGCTGAATTATATCTTGAAAATGTTTTTATTAGGGATGCACCGATACCATTTTTTTAAAGGGCCGAGTATGAGTACCGAAATGTTTTTTTTTTTTCCCTGGAACTCGCTGATACCGATGCCTATAAATGTATTAATCCTTCCTTCCTTCCTTCCTTCCTTCCTTCCTTCCTTCCTTCCTTCCTTCCTTCCTTCCTTCCTTCCTTCCTTCCTTTCTGTGATGTTGCAGTTTTCCAAGCACAACACAGTGAGACTAATGAATGTAGGACAGCTTCTTTATTATTATTCTAATGAAAAAAGTAATAATTTTTATGTGCTTGTCACAAACTTGAAGAACAAAAATTTCACAGTGTCCAATAACCTTCAAAGGGCATAATTACCAATATATGTAATTGTTATATAAAAAGAAATTTATAAACCAATTACAAACAATACAACAAATACTAGAGATACAAATTAAATAAACTTGTTTTTCAGATACAGTAGGTTTATTTACCATGTATACATTTATTTAACATATNCTTCCTTTCTTCCTTTCTTCCTTTCTTCCTTTCTTCCTTTCTTCCTTCCTTCCTTCCTTCCACATATCCTGTTTTCACCTAAATGTTTACGTCCACTTAAGCTATAACCGACTGTATTTACGTGAGATACTCCACATGATGGACATTTTGACAACTATGTGTGCATTTGACCATTCAGGCGCGAGGAGAACTGATCGCGCGCTGTCTTAGAGAACTGGGATCGCGCGCAAGAAAGAGAGCGCTTCTGGTCTGTGTTATTCAGCGCGATTCTGCCTATCCCGCCTTCACTAATCGGTAACGAATTGTGATTGAAAGCGTGCAGTTCGCAATGTGTGGGTTGTCATCATTAATTTTGAAGTATTTCCACACCTGACATTGTTTCTGCTGCTGCCGCCAGTGTCTCTGTGCACGGAAAATTCTGTCAGTTATGTCACGTGAGGTATCGGTCTTTGGTATCGGGGGTATTTTTACGAGTACAAGTACATGAGCTTGGTAACGGGCCGATACCGACACTGGTATCAGTGCATCCCTAGTTTTTATATTATTTCATGGTACCTTGTCTTTTTATTGTATCACTTTCCATTCAAATTGGAAGCTCAGGCAAAATATTTCTTTAGAGGTAAGGTTCATAACTCGGCATGGTTTTTTATTTCCGTAGCAGAAGACAGCAGTGGTAACAATTACCTCGGCTCAGAAGCCCACCACCACAGTCATTACAGCAGGGGCCCGTGTGCAGCCTGCACCACAGACAGTCCTCAAGCCCTCTGTGACCCCTCAGAGTCCCAGCACGACCTCTGCCGCTGCCCCAGCTAACAGAGCCCCTGTCCTCTCTCAGGTACTGTTAAAATTAAACTCTTTTCATTCATACTGTGACTCTGACTATTGGTGGATATGGATTCTAGTTCATTATTTGTTGTAAAATTCTGGAATTTTCATTTCAGGAAATGCAAGAGAATGTAAAGAAGTGCAAGAACTTCCTAGCAACGCTCATCAAACTGGCATCCCATAATTCCCCCTCCCCGGAAACATCTCGGAATGTGAAGGCATTAGTGCAAGATCTGCTGGTAGGTATTAGCTGTTAAGTGTTTAAAAGGTGTGTGTCATTTCTGCATCACTAGGGGCAGTGTTTTGATTGGGCCACTTTGTTATTGTTTCATTTTCTTTCAAATTTGATGTAGCAGTTTATTGTGGTATTTTAAGTGATAGTATTTCATCTAGTGCTTTTACTCATGCTAAACTGTAGATGTCAGCATTGGCAGGGCTCAAAAATAAGATTTTTTTTCTTCTGCTGGCTCAGTAGTACACAGCCTGATTTGTGCCTGCTCAAAATTCAGTGTAAAGACATAATGCCACATAAAAGCTTGACTAAATTATGCCTGTCAAAGTACAGTTTTAATTGCATTTCAGCCACCTCTGAGCAGCATTAAACAGTCTGTGAAAAGACACCAAATGCAACTGCAGAAATGCTTCTGTGTCACCTTTACAGTGTAAATTTGGCATAATTTTTATTTGCCCTGCCAATATTTTCACTGTTTTTTAGATTTATAGTTTTCTACAAATAATTTACTACAAAACTGTGAATTCACACCTAATGGCAACAATTTCAATTTTTAAGTGTGAATTCATAGCTTTGTGGCAAATTATTTCCAGTACATGTAAAACAAGAGCAAATATTTTCATATTTAACTGATATGCGTTTTGCCTTCTAAAACCTGCAAAGGATGCAAAAATTGAGCCTGAGGAGTTTACAAATCGCCTGCAGACAGAGTTGAAATCATCTCCTCAACCTTACCTGATCCCTTTTCTGAAGGTAGGTCTCATAACTTTCCATTATAAAGCAGTTGCACCTATTGTTCTTAATTACACTAAATCTGTTTCCCCTTCTCTTTGTACAGAAAAGCCTGCCTGCTCTGCGTCTGACACTTCTGAACTCCCAGCAGTCTTTGACTCAGCTGTCTCAGGCCTCTACTACATCCACCCCACTGACGGTGAACACCATTAAAGCTCCAGCGCCGAGCACATTACCCACCACCATATCTACTATCCGGCCGGCTGCTCCTCTGACTCCCACTACCACCATGGTACTCTTGCTTTCTTATAGTCTATTGTAGGGCTGGTCAATATATTGAATATTCATATTTAATATGTGATTGTACATAACAATTGCATTGCAGAGGGTGGAATTTATATGAGTAAAACACTCGCATATGCGACCAAATCTTTACTCTGGGCGACTAAATAATGTCTATCATTGGCCATTGGCTAATAAATTCTTCGATTTTACTCACCAATGTGTGTTAGAGGTGAAGTATAAGAGTAGCATAAATATACTTTCACTCGCTGAATACTCTGAGTGCTTGAGTTCGCTCTCCGTCAAGTGATCTGTACTATTTCAATTCAGCTCAATGGATGCACAGTGTACCTGTATTTGGATTACCACAAACTCCAGTGTGAAGGCACACGACTTGCTGTCGGCATGCTGAGAGCGCTGTGTTTCTCACACACGCAAAGAGAGAGAGAGAGTCTTACATACCACGCAGAATTGATGTGCTACATGTAAACGATAATAGAGGGTTGATATTATATTTGAACATTCATATTATAAAACACTTTATATTTGAATATTCATAACAAATAACATTTGGGTCATTTCAAATCAATGCACTTTATTTTGCTATGAAGTTTTCTAAAGATCATGTTATTAAATTAATTCCATGATTTTCGGTAAGACGTACAATAGTATCTCTGATTCAGTCTTAAATAGCAAAAATAGGTTTAAATCATTTCAGGGAATGATTCATAACTTGTTGATTCAGTGATTCACAGATGCCTCAACATGGATTTTTTTTATACATTATCCTAATTAAGTTAAAATGTAGTATTAATGCATATAAATAGAAATATTTTTATGTCCGTGTGATAAACATGATTATTATTATTGCATTAAACATTTGGAGTCTAATTGGTTAAGCCTGTTTGGTTGAAAGGATGCTTTATCTAATAAAAATCTCTTTAAGTCAATTTAGAGCAAATATTAATATAGTGACATATTTGCAGGCATTTGAAGATATTCAATGTCTTTTTTTTAAGCTCTATCGTCCAGCACTTGTCTAAAAATGTTCATATCCTCTGTGTTTTTGTTCTCTTCAGGCTGTTAAGAGGCCCGGGCTTCAGGCTACTCCGACACGGATGCCGGTGGTGATTACGCAGACGGTTCGTGCTCAAGGTAAGCTAATGAGAGACTTAATGAGCTTAAAATCCTTTTTAAATACACCAAAAGAAAAGTGATTGAGGCTTAAGTGTTCCTTTTCTCATGCAAGAGTCCAACAGAAGTACCCCAGTATAATTACAAGTATTATTGCAGGTGCTGTTGGGACACACTTGCAAGTGAGGAACCCCATGAGTGTGGCTTTTCAAGCCACGGCCAATCAGAAACAGAAGCTAAATGACCCTGGGGGTGGGACTTTCAGGTAGGTTTTCTAAGAGTCCAGTAGGAGGCAGTGTTTCTCTAGAATTGTTAGTTGTTTCAATAGGTGCAGACAGAATTTGAGAATGTAAAAATGGGTGTGATGGAATGAACTTTGTTCATGTCTGTCTATTAGTATGGTAAAGAAAAAAGAATCATATTAAAAAGATTCAGTAAAGCTTTAAAATAAGTTTGGTATCAAACATATATATAATATATATATATAAGTGTGGCATTGACTATGTAAACTACTTTGTACAAAAGTTAGATTTGATTTAATTACAAGATGTGATATTAATTGATATTTTAATTGATATTAATTGAATGATATTGATTTTAATTAAAAAATATTAATTTAGAATTTTTTTACAAGTTCTTTCACAGTAACGGACTGCATACATACGTGTAATATATGTAACAATTTTATATAAATGTTTTATTTAATACAAAATATTTTTAATATATAACTTTATATGTATACATCATAATATACCTGTTTCATGCATGGTAAAGCTCTTCTTGTATCTCCTCCGTTTGTGTCTGCAGGGATGATGACGACATCAATGACGTGGCATCCATGGCTGGTGTGAACCTTAACGAGGAGAACGCCCGTATCTTGGCCACGGGTTCGGAGCTGGTGGGCACCCAGATCCGTTCCTGTAAGGACGAGGCCTTCCTTCCTGCCAGCCTGCTCCACAAACGTCTCCTGGAGACCGGTACAAAATAGCACACTGCCACAATACTCTCATACACTGGAGCGGCAGTCTGGCAATGTGCTTGTCAGGATCAGTTTCTCCTGGCAGGTTTACAGTCATAAAAAGGTTTAGGCTGTACCGCCACTGTGTGGGCAGTTAATATTCTGTCTAATTACTGTATCAGTGTTGACTGACGTTGTTTGAGGGCGGATCTTTAAATGGGTGTGGGATTATGAATGGATTTAAACAAAAAGCTGATGAAAGCTGGCCCGATGAGACAGGAAAGATGTGTCACTCTTTTCAAAGCTTTATGATTCGGCTTCTTGATTTAAATGCCATAGAGAGGGAAAAAAAAATGTATAGCTAATAATTTTGGGCCAGATTAACAGCCAGGCATATGAATAGAAGGGATCTGCACACTTTGTACTATGTACTTTTAAAATCAACTAATTAATTATTAGCCTTAAACTAGAGTAATGAGTGTTAAAGAAGCACATAAACAGTGCGTGCATGATTATTATGCAAGTTGATTTTCTGATCATAATATATATATATATAATATACAGTGCTCAGCGTAAATGAGTTCACCCCCTTTGAAAAGTAACATTTTAAACAATATCTCAATGAACACAGTTTCCAAAATGTTGACAAGACTAAGTTTAATATAACATCTGTTTAACTTATAACATGAAAGTAAGGTTAATAATATAACTTAGAGAACAACATTTTCAGTTTTACTCAAATTAGGGTGATGCAAAAATGAGTACACCCCACTGAAAGTCTCTGGAGCAAAGCTAAATTTTAGACTACAAATGTCTAATTTAACAAGAATTCAACCACAGGTGAGTCTAATTATTCATTACACAGGTGTCCAGCAGACAGCTGACTATAAAAGAGTGTTAAAACCCCTTTCCATTTTATGCTGTCAGCAATGGCACCACATGGAAGAGAAATGTCACAAGACCTGAGAAAGAAAATAATTTCTTTACACCAGAAATGTGAAGGCTACAAGAAGATCAGCAAAGCTTTACTTATCAGTCAGAATACTGTAGCAAAAGTGGTGCTAAAATGTAAAAAAGATGGAACTGCAACCATCTCACAGAGACGTCCAGGTCGTCCACGGAAGTTAACATCTCGACAGGAGCGTCTTGTGATGAGAAGGGTTGAAGAAAATCAGCATGCAAGTTCACTGCAGTTATCTAAAGAAGTAGAAAGCCAAACTGGGGTGACTATTTCCCGTGACACAATACGGCGTACACTGCAGAGGAATGGGATGCATGGGTGCCGTCCATAAAAGAAGCCTCTCCTAAAGCCCAGGCACAAAAAAGCCCGCCTAGAGTTTGCCAGGGCCCATGCTGACAAAGATGAAGACTACTGGGACTCTATACTCTGGAGTGATGAGACCAAGATAAATGTCTTTGGAACCGATGGCTTCAAAACTGTATGGCGTCACAAAGGTGAGGAATACAAAGAAAAATGCATGGTGCCTACAGTGAAGCGTGGTGGTGGCAGTGTCCTTATGTGGGGCTGCTTGAGTGCTGCTGGTGTCGGGGAGCTGCATTTCATTGATGGCATCATGAATTCACAGATGTACTGCTCTACACTGAAAGAGAAGATGCTACCATCACTCCGTGCCCTTGGTCGTCGTGCACTTTCCCAACATGACAATGATCCTAAACACACATCTAAGGCCACTGTTGGATTTCTGAAGAAGAACAGGGTGAAAGTGATTCAGTGGCTCCTGATCTGAACCCAATCAAACACCTATGGGGAGTTCTGAAGAGACAAGTTAAGCATCACTCTCCATCCAGCATCCAGTTTCTAAAAGAGGTCATTCTTGAAGAATGGAAAAAGTTAAATGTTGCAAAATGTCGCCAACTTGTTCATTCCATGCCTAGAAGACTTGGTGCTGTCATTAAAAATCATGGAGGCCATACAAAGTACTAGATGTAGTAGTTTTTGTTCACCCTAATGAAACGCCCTAATTTGAGTAAAACTGAAAAATGTGTAATCTAAGTTATTTTATTAACCTTACTTTCATGTTATAAGTTAAACAGATGTTATATTAAAGTTAGTCTTGTCAACGTTTTGGAAATTGTTTTTGTGTTCATTGAGATATTGTTTAAAATGTTACTTTTCAAAGGCGGTGAACTCATTTACTCATTTATACAGTGCCATGTGAAAGTTTAGGAACACCTTGCAGAATCTGTGAAAATGTGAATAATTTCAACACTATACAAAATGCATGTTATTTTTTTTAGTACTGTCCTGAGATATTTTACATAAAAGATGTTTACAATCCACAAGACAAAAAAAAAAATAGCAGAATTTATTAAAATGACCCCGTTCAAAAGTTTGTGAACCTTGATTCTTAATACTGTGTGTGGTTACCTGGATGATCTATGACTCTTTTTATGTTTTGTGATGGTTGTTCATGAGTCCCTTGTTTGTTCTGAGCAGTTAAACTGAACTCTGTTCTTCAGAAAAATCCTCCAGGTCCTGCAGATTCTTCAGTTTTCGAGCATCTTTTGCATATTTTAACCCTTACCAGCAGTGACTGTATGATTTTGAGATTCATCTTTTCACACTGAGGACAACTGAGGGACTCAAACACAACTATTAAAAAAGGTTCAAACATTCACTGATGCTCCAGAAGGAAACACAATTAATTAAGACCCAGGGGGTGAAAAAGATGGATCTGAGAATCATACAGTCACTACTGGAAAGGGTTCAAAAATTATTCACATTTTCACAGATTCTGCAATGGGTTCCCAAACTTTCGCATGGCACTGTGTATTTTTTTTAATTTTTTATATATATATATATATTTATATATATTATTATTTATTTATTTATTTATTTTCTCTCCATTTTGAACTTCCAAAACTTACTGCTGATTCTGGAAGATAAATTTTTCAAACAGTGGTACAAGAGGATGTGGTGCTGGTCCTTCAAGAGTCACCCTAAATCTCTCGCTCTATAAAGCCTATTAAAAAACAGTATTCATGTATTTTACAACGCTTCAGCTTGTGATATTTATTAAGTGGGGGTCATTTTTTAGGATTCTTTACCTAACCTAAGTCTGAGATGATCCTGACACCTTGCACTTCTGGAGACTCCAGGTACTTTGCAGTTCTGGAAAATGGTGGCGCTGGAGACTAAAGGGTTCCTGATGGTTTCACACTTAATTCTTCACCTTAACTAAAAATGTTAGTTAAAATGTGCTTGTAAAAATCAAAAAATCAACTTGCATAATTATGCACACACTGTATACATACTTTTTTTGCAAGAACTCAAAAGAAATATGAAATATGAATCTCGTGTGTGTGTATGTACACACTAATATAATTAATTACTTCATACACATTTATGTATGACAAAACAGAAAATGTAGATAAACTGTGTAATTGTGTGTAATATATAATTAATGGAAAATCTAGGTCAAGTTTTTTGCATTACTGTTATAGTATTTATTTTTTCATTTTAGCTTGTTTTTATGTGCTTGCCATTTTTAATACTTTTTGTGTTTTTAAATATTTCTGTTTAGCTTTAATTTTTCAATTTTAGTTTTAATAATTGTAGGCCTGGTTTCGTAGACAGGGCTTAGCCTAAGCCAGGATTAGGCCTTAGTTCAATTAGTGTATTTAAGTAGTTTTTATAAACGTTAACTAGGAAAAAAAACATTACTGGTGTGCAGTCTGAGACAAAACAATGGCACTGACATATTTTAAGGTATGTCAGTACAAGTTAATTTCAGTTACAACAGCTCAAACATGCATTTTAGTCTAGGACTATCTTAAGCCTTGTCTGTGAAACCAGGGCTTAGTGTTTCATCTTAAACTTATTTTAAGTTTTTTTGCCACGGCAAAATTTCTAATTTTTGTTTTTCATTGCAATTAACAAAAATGATTTTTAATAGTTTGAGTTAGTTTTAGTTAACCGTAATAATGTTGCTAGTTGAGTTTAAAGGGTTAGTTCACCCAAAAATGAAAATTCTCTCATTAATTACCCTCCAAACCCGTAAGACTTTCGTTCATCTTCAGAACACAAATTAAGATATTTGTGATGAAATCTGAGAGATTTCTGTCCCTCCATTGACAGCTACGCAACTGACACTTTGACGCTTCAAAAAGCTAATCCATATGAATTAGGCGGTTTAGTCCAAAATTTCTGAAGAGACATCACTTTATATGATGAACAGATTGAATTTTGGCTTTTATTCAATTTTGGCTTTTAAATGATGACAGAATTTTTATTTTTGGGTGAACTATCCCTTTTAAAAGTAGAGATCCAATGATTAGTACCCTTCCAATCCCCTCTCCTTGATCTCCACCTAAGACTAGTGCACTTTCTAGTGCACTTCCACTGGTCACTCACTTGCTAAGCCAGTCTAATGATTGCCCTTGTCCGAGCTTGAGGCCTCCCTGGGCTGCGAATGAATACTTTATTGGCCATCTTCTGATGGCTCTCTGTTAGTTTGCTGTGTGCTGAAATGTGAGGTTGCCTCAGGCCTCTTCCCTGACAAGGTCACTTGCATGCACACTCTGAATGTCCCTGCCTAAACAAACAATGCACATTTCAAACACTAAATGGATTCAAATCTTCATACCTGTAGATCCTACATTGTAAACAAATTGAATTATTCTGCATTTTGCAAAGACAATTTTAACATGCTTGCCCCCATAAGTCGCAGGCATGTTGTGACAGTGAAGACTTATAACGTTACAAAAGATTTCTATTTCAAATAAATGCTGTTCTTATGTAAAACAGCACAACTGTTTTCAACATTGATGATAATAAGAAATGTTTCTTGAGCAGCAAATCAGCATATTAGAATAATTAAATGGGGAAAATGTGTATATCAACACCAAATCTATAATCAAGACCAGACACCAAAACGCTATACATGCATTCTGCTCACACTGCACTAACGTCTCATCAATAATGATTAGTTAACCTTCACATAGATCACTTTCAAGGTGTCCTTTAAAGAGCACGAAGGAACAGGAGACTGTCATATAGACACAAGGCAGGTCTTTGGCTCCCTCTCATCCAAAAAAGCACCCTCCATTATTGTATTTAAGCAAACTCTCTCTCCCCCTGTGCGCTTGATTTAGCACACAGCGCATACCAATGAGTGCCCGCGGATATGTGCTATTACATGGAGCCCGGCTGTGGTTGTTATGCTGTCGCCAGGGGGGTGGAGTGTGTTAAAAATGTAAATCTTCCTCCGGGGGTGTTCTGCGTGTGTGAGTGTGTGTGTGATGATTTCAGCTTGATGGCTGGAGGAGGGAACAGAGAGGAGGTGCATTGCGCCACCTGCTGGATATGATGTGAGGAGTGTGATGTGAAGTGAGTGTGTGGGTGTGACAGATGCTAAGTGTGGCAGTGAAGTGTTTACCAGTTAAATTAGGTCATATCATGAGGCAGGTTTGAGAAGGAAAACAATAATACTTGTCTTTTAATTGGTTTGTAGCTCCAGGCCCAAAGAATCGCTTTTTTTCACTTTTTTTTTACCTTCCCGAGCAACTTTAACACCAAACTTTGTATCGTTTCAGCCAAGAAGTTCGGCGTGACGGAGGTGTCAATGGAGACGGTCGCTCTCATTTCTCACGCCACTCAGTCCAGGCTGCGCTCCATGCTGGAGAATGTCTCGGCCGTTGCGCAACACCGCGCCGACTCCTGCAAAGTAAGAACCAATACCTGTCCTGAACCATTCACTCCAGAACTTCAAAGAGAAACCACAAACTGACTTTTCCTGCCGAACATTTCTCGTTATATGTCTTTCACGCTGAATATGTAACTCTTAATGTTAACCCTATCCAGAGACTTGATCATTGGAGATGCACGTTTTTATAACGGATAAGTACAGATGTACTTTGGTGTTGATAAAATAACTTGGGAATACTTGATAAAGAACCTGAAATGTTTTATTCCTTTTTTCTTTTTTTCCCCCAGATTTTATATATATATATATATGTGTATGTATATATATGTATATATGTGCTGTCAAACGATAAAATTCCACATTTTCTGTAATTAATCGTGATTAAAAACATTGGAGTTCTTAATATTTTTATATTAGTAATTTCACGGTTACTCTCCAAATTAATGTAACTTAAAGACAGTATATTTTAAATATTTCTTTAATGTCATCTTTTTATGAATGAAGGCCAGTATCGCTGATACTAAAACTGGTACTGATGTCTCATTGATTTATTTATAGACATTCAGCATTACAGTATAACTGAAATCTATCAATTTCAACATTTATTAGGCTTTAAAAAAAGTAACATAAAACAATCTTCACATTAACCCATCATAATAAATGTCATATTTACTTGCCTGTCTAACAGGTAGGAAATATACAGAAATTGAATAAAGTTATCAAACACTTTACAGTCTTTACTGCATAAATTATAAATGAAATATAGATGAATCCTTATTAAAGCTACAAGTTTCTTTTACCTTTGTTCTTTGATTAACATTAAAGGGTTAGTTCACCCAAAAATAAAAATTCTGTCATTTATGACTCACCCTCATGCCGTTCCACACCCGTAAGACCTTCATTAATCTTCGGAATGCAAATTAAGATATTTTAGTTGAAATCCGATGGCTCCGTGAGGCCTGCATAGGGAGCAATGACATTTCCTCTCTCAAGATCCATAAAGGTACTAAAAACATATTTAAATCAGTTCATGTGAGTACAGTGATTCAATATTAATATTATAAAGCGACGAGAATATTTTTGGTGCGCCAAAGAAAAAGAAAAAAGCGACTTATATAGTGATGGCCGATTTCAAAACACGGCAGGAAGCTTCGGAGCGTTATGAATCAGTGTGTCGAATCAGCGGTTCGGAGCGCCAAAGTCACATGATTTCAGCGGTTTGACACGCGATCCGAATCACCAAACACTCCGAAGCTTCATTGAGCAGTGTTTTGAAATCGGCCATCACTAAATAAGTTATTTTGTTTTTAGTACATTAATGGATCTTGAGAGAGGAAATGTCATTTCTGGCTATGGAGGCCTCACTGAGCCATCAGATTTCAACAAAAATATCTTAATTTGTGTTCCGAAGATTAACAAAGGACTTACGGGTGTGGAACAGCATGAGGGTGAGTAATTTAATGACATTATTTTCATTTTTGGGTGAACTAACCCTTTAATGACAGACATCACAGCAACTGGTTTATTAGGTTACTGTTACTTTAAGAGCTGCCGCTGCCGAACATGATGCAGATCTAATGCACATCTCATTTTCTCAAGTTCATTTAAGACATTTTTTTTTTAACTCATTTAAGACTGCTTTTGTGAGGATGCTTGACAAATTGGCATAATTTTGTAATTTTTTTCTTTATATTATCGGCATAACAATTTGAATGAAAATTCATTAAGTGCAAGAAGATTTAGTATCCCTAACATGTAAACGATAACAGAATGTATTCTTCATGAGTGATATACAGTAGCTAAGTAAATAAATGTCACACAGCTGTTACTTTTACTGCCCTCAAGTCATGTTAGAATGATTGTATTTACGAGATGAGCACACAAGAGCACCACCACGATGTTGTATTTACCTGTGAGACACTCAGGATTTGTTGTAAGCCCTCACTTTCAGAATGAGGACAATGGTGCCAATCCAAGAAGAGGTGTGCCAATCCAAAAATCATTGCGGAATCAAATTTGTATTGATCATAAGTTGTAATTGTTAATGTAGACTATACAATTTGTATGCGCCACAAGCTTTCTGTGCTTATTGGCAATTGAAAAAGAGAGAATTTTACTTATTCTTTATTATTATTAAGATTATATTTTAATATATGCTAGTTTTGTTAACCTTGTTGTCATAGAAGACAGCTTGAGGAAAAAACTGAAAATCTAGACTTAAATTTTGTACTAAGAAGAAAAAGAATATCGCAAAGAGGATAAGGTGTCATGTTGTGATTTGTCCCGTTCTGAATTTGAAACAAACTCTTCGAAATGAGTAACTGGCACGGCTGTATGAAGTCAGCCTGTTGACATCAGCGAAAAACAAGCCAAACTTGAATGGAGACGGAAAAGTTGGCCCTGCAAGTGAGGCGCAGCCTCAGCGCAAAAGAAAGCGTGCAGGATGAGATGAGAAGAGCAGCGCCGTTCCCGCTGCTAATAGGCTATAGCCTCAGAAGTGCACGAAAATGTGAGGGTTCCTGTGTGTGTGTCGCTCTGCTTTGGTCCTCCACTGCGCCTCACGCAGCTCTTTTACCTGCAACGCTAGAACAACCATCGCAGGAAAGAGAGTCTGGGGCTGCCTTGCAGAGACACTGCGAAAAGCACAATTATCCCATTAGCTCTGGGTGACCTACTAACTTCACTTTCATTTATGTACGAAAGGGAAAAGAGTGAAACTTCAGGCAAGCTGGAGAAAAGTTAGTTCACTCTTATAACAACGTAAAGGTGATGAACTTCTTGATGAGGAGTTTTGTGTTTTTGTTTCCCCAGGATGAGGAGCTATACGAGCAGGCGTCGGATGTGCGGACCCAGCTGAAGTTCTTTGAGCAGCTGGAGAAGATCGAGAAGCAGAGGAAAGATGACGAGGAACGGGAGCTACTAATGAAAGCCGCAAAAGTAGGTTTGAGTGATGCGGGAGTGGCCATTGGCGCCAGTCTGCCCATCAGCACCTTGCCAACGAACACTGGCTTTTCCCGCACATGTTGGTCACTGTTTAAAAGAAAACCGGTTGTGCTTTTAAGCCTCGGAGAGAAAAGACAGTGTTATTGAGACACAAGATTGCACTCTGCAGCTTCATACTGTAGCAAATTGCAGTAATGGCAAAGCCAGAGGGATTTATCCAGTCTCGAGTTGATTTGATTGTACTGTTGCCTGGACTGGAGTACATCAGGGGAAAGGGAATGAGTCTTCTGTTAGGGAGTGAGAGAGGATGTTTTAAATTTGCCTTGAAGTTGCTTTCTTTCTAAGGAAGTGACACTATCTCACTCACTGAGTTTGTTGGGAAAAAATCATGTTATATGTAATGGATGAACCTTAAGGCATCACTACCTTTACCTTTTTGGCACTAATCAAGTGAACACTGCTTATAAATTAATCAAGACTACATGGCTTTTTAAAACGGCTATATAGCCAGACATGAGGATTAGGAGGAATTTTCTGGGTTCTAAACAAGTTAAGTGCACTCGGCAGGGGTGGACTTACGGGGTGCTTTGCGAAACTAAATTTCTATGTTTAAAATGCATAGAGCAATTCTTGCTGATACACATAAGCTGATAATTATTTTCAAGTTATATAATTTATAAAGGGACAGTATTAAAATGATATACTTTTTAAGTAAATTATAAAAATATGAATGAATTATAAAATCTATATACATTTACATAAAATACTGAAATGAATGTAATTTTTTTTTTTTTATTATAAAAACTGTAAGACATTTAAAACTAAAGTTAATTGTTTTAGATACTAAAAATGCATTTAGATATCGCATTACAATGTACAGAATAAAAAATAGATATTCATTTTGAGATTTGCTAAAAATGTAAATTTCAGTGCTTTTAAAGATTAACTTAAAGTGAGTGTTAGATGATGACAAATGTAATCTAAATGTAGAAGAAAGATAAATAATTAAATATATAATATCGGCTGATGCAGGTAATTTAAAAAAAAAATCATATCGATTGGTAATTAATGTTTTTTAAGTCAAAATGATCAGATACTGCCGATACAATTTCTATTGAACATTTCCTTTAAAAAAGGTTTGTTTCCAATTATATAAATGAACCAAAACCAATCAGCTCCTATCCCTGTATATAGATCTGTTCAGGAATTGCATATTACCATTTTTAAATTCTCACTGATATGATAGGCCAATAATTATTTCCATGTTATGGCCGATAACTTATAAATGACCGATATTAAAATTCTCTACTAATGTCTAAATAAAAATAAAAACAAGAAATTAAAAACAATTGTTCTAGATGGTATAAGTGAGGCATTGCAACATTATAACAGTATGAAAAATGGGTATTCATGTTGAGATTTGATTTTAAAAAAAAATAATTTAATTATTAAAGATTAACTTAAAGTGAGTGTTAGCTGACGGCAAAGGTAAACTAAATGTAGAAGAAAAGGGCATGAATAATTAAATATCCAATATCGGTTGTTGCTGATAAATTACAAAAAATTCTTTGATAAACAATATACTAATTTTAAATTCTGGCTGATATGATAGACCGCTTAATTATTTCCATGTTATGGCCCATAACTGATAAATGGCCATATTAAAATTTGATGCTATTGTCTAAATAAAAATAAAGTAAATCAATTGATCTAGATGCTATAAGTGAGACATTGCAACATCATAACAGTATGAAAATGGGATATTCATGTCGAGTTTGATAAATTACATTTAACAGTGATATTAAATTATTAGATTAAGTATTATTAGATTTAAAGGTTTAGTTCACCCAAAAATGAAATTTCTGTATTACTCACCCTCATGTTGTTCCACATCCGTAAGACCTTCATTAATCTTCGGAACACAAATGAAGATATTTGATGAAATCCGAGAGGTTTTTTTTTATCCCCCATTGAAAGCAACATAATTACCACATTCGAGGTCCAGAAAGGTAGTAAACACATCGTTAAAATAGTCCATGTGACTACAGTGGTTCAACCTTAATGTTATGAAGCGACGAGGATACATTTTGTGCACAAAAATGACTTTATTAAACAATTTTGTCTCTCCTATCAGTCTCCTACGCTGTTTACGTGTTAAACACTGTGCAGAGCTTCCGTTTACTACATCAGAACACCGACTCATTATTGGCCAGCTCCTGCATCAGCATCTCACATGCGTCGTGCTGCTCACGTGAACGGCTATTATGGACTATTTTAACGATGTCTTCACTACTTTTCTGGACCTTGAATGTGGTAATTTTGTCACTTTCTATGGGGGTTAAAAAAAACTCTGAAAAGTCAAATTTATTGTCTGTGATAATCGACTGCGTGTCACAGATGCTGCCAACACAACTTGTATTGAAGGCAGAACATTGTCTTTTTACTGGGATTTAAGTTAACCAAAACAATTCAATCCCATCCCTATATATAGGTCTGTTCAGGAAATGCACATTACTCACACATCAGTTCCTAACTATTTCATCTGTGATGGCAACACTTGAGACTGCATATAGATTCCAAAGCAGCAACAAACGGCTAGTAGCAACTTCCCAGCATGCATTGCTCTCCCTTGAAGTTTCACTCCTTAAGATACGGTGGGGGTGTGACAATTCCCCACAGGAAAAGGACATGGCAACATGAAAGCAGAGGTAATTAGTTGACTTAAACGACAAATGCTGATGATGACGCTGACAATGTCCCGCTTCGAAGCAACTCCCAGTGCAGCGCCGTCCCTATTCTAATTAATGCAGTCGACTAATTGAGATGTCAGCCAGAAGATAATTGTTCTTATGTTGCTGTTGCTGGTCTCATATATATACTGTTTGGGAATAGACTTGACCTATTTACATGCACATCACTGCAAACCAGCAGTTTGTCAACATAGTAGAATTATTATTAGACATTTTTTTTGTCAAAATATAGCAAAGATTCAGGTAAATGAATGTCCGGTTAAAGGATTAGTTTACAGAAGAAGAAAAAAAGAAAAAAGTCATTATTTACTTGCAATCCCTATATATATATTTTTAACAATATTCATACAGTTCCACAGCAAAAATAGCATCAAATCAGTTTAGAATAATTTTTTGTGAACTATTTCTTTGTTTGTTACTTTTTGATTGTTTTCTGATATTGTTCATCTAAATGCTGGATATAATTCAAACCGGTCTATTTTAGTTCTAATGTTTCTCTTTGCTTGCAGAGTCGCTCGAGGCAGGAGGATCCCGAACAGGCCCGGCTTAAACAGAAAGCTAAAGAGGTGAGCTTTATGGGAGACTATTTAATAGTACTAATAAAAGTGCTCGACATACATTTTTCATGATTATGCCATTGCTATGACTTTGACATCATTTAGTCTGACATTGAGACAAATGGTCTTATTCGTCTCCTAACAAGTTTATTACAGCATGGGGGAGAAGTCATCATTTTGCTGAGATGTCACACCGCCCCGCTGCCATCATGAGTCTAATATGGGCTAATCTTTGGCTTGTCGGGGGCATGACATGTCTGAGTACTATGAATTTTTCATCAGGTTTAATGCCATTAAAAGCAAAATTACTTTATTATGTGGAAGAAAAAAGCAGATATTTTGAAGAATGGCCTGGTTGCTGTTTTTTTTAATGCAATAAGAACGAATGAGGACTGGTGCTGTCAATCTTCAAACGGATACCAAATCACCATAAAAGTATAAAAAAATGTTTCATACGCTATATTCTAATATAATAGTGTGCTATATTCCAGGTCTTCTGTAGTCAACCAATAGCTTTGTGTGAAGAACAGTCTAGAGATGTACAAATATTGAAATATTAGGTTGATACCGATAATAGCCAGTAATTGTTTGTATGATATGCCCAATAACTGTTATGGATAATGTTATAAATCTATACAACTTTAAGAAAATGAACACCGTAAAGGTGGAGATGCTCCATTATAAAACTGTGTGTGTATATGCATGGGCGACATTTGACTCTCGAGGAAGAATTATTATTATTTATTTTATTTTTTTTGCAGGTACAAAACGTTTTTTTGTACCTGCATGAGCAAATTATTGAGCAGCAAATTATTAAACAAGTTTAAGTTTGCTTGTTGTTTATTTACTCATTTATTTAATAATTCACTTTTATTATCACGGGAAATGACGTGGACGATATATGAATCGGTGTTCATCATTTTGCGAGCAACTGGTGATAAAGAGAAATGCCACGTCGCAATATTGAAAATATTTCCATTTTAAACCATGAAGGCGAGCCAGTTGATATCACACAAACAATGTGCAAACTTTGCGTGAGAGTTATGCGGGGTGAAGAAGTCTCAAACTCCAGTCAAATATTCACTACAGAAACTGAAAGTAAAAACTGACTGAGCTTTTGGCATCCGACGCTGCAATATTCTCTTAGAGACAATGAGAGATGAATCTAAATTATTTTCTTAATATTTCTCTTGTGGCCCATAGTGAAAAAAAAATAGTATGTTTCGTGAATCGAGAAGCATTTCGTGTTAAACAAGTTGTTCTTTAAATGAGGATTAAGCTAACTAATACTTTATTGTCCTCGCAGCGCGTCGGTTATTGTGGACTAGCTTTGACTCTCCGCGCAGCCGAATTTTTATGACCATGGACGGTGCGCGTTTGCATGCGCCGAACGCGTCTTTCCGCGCTCATGGGCAAAGGAGTATCTTTGAAAGGCTCGCGCGCTCACGGGCAAAGTATCTTTGAAAGGCCTGCGCGCTCAGGGGGGCAAAGGAGTATCTTAGAAAGACTTGCACGCTCAACTGTGCGCGAGACGGAGGGGAACGTGGGAAAGGAAGAATACCTTAACCGCTCCAAATTGTGGTGGACTGGAGCTGACGGATCACATCGGGAAAAATATGGGGGGCATTTGCCCCCACTTGCCCCCCCTCTAATGTCGCCCAAGTGTATATGTATATATGTATATTTTGCCTGATACCGATAATTCTTTATATTTGGAAGCCGATAACCGATATATTGGCTGATAAATCTAAATTCTAATTTTTATATCATTTTTGAGAGCTTGATTACAAAGACAAAAGTTTCACCATTAAAAGCCATTTCCCAAGCACACGATTATAATGTTCTCATAATTTTATGTAGCCTATATGACCGACTTGCGCTGCACATGTTGCACTTAACTTTTTTTTTCTTTTTTTTTTTTTTTAAGTGATTCCAATCATATTTCAAGCAATTCAAAACCATCGTGGTGGACAGTGCACATTTGAAGTCTCTCAGTTGATGGAAAAATCCATTATTTATTAGTCAAATTTTCTTATTGGGCCTGTAATAATAACATTAAAAATGAACATATATCGGCTAATACTGTAATGTTGGCTGATATATTGTGCATATCTATATATAGTAGATATATGAAGTTAGCATCACCCTGGTTCCCTCGACAAAATCCCAATCGGATTTTTCCATTGACTTTTGGATCATTGCAGAAAATAAGCTCTGTGACTAACAAAAGCTTATGATTCACGTTTTTTGTTCATCGTGATAATCTTCATAAATGAACACAAATTTTATGAATTTTGAAGCGTAAATGCAATCGTCAGAAGTCAAAAGCTAAACGTAGGCTATTAACGAGCTACACCACGGACACATGACTTCAACGTCACCATTATTAAGCTTCCGACAACTCGTCCAATCTTTGTTTAAAAACATTTTCCCAGAAAGTTTAAACTATAGTTTGCAAGGGCACGATCATAAACACAACGAGGCTGTGGACTAGTGATTCGATGATTTTACCTGTTTGGCTGATGAAGTTTTATGTCCCCGCCAACCTCTGTAGTCCCATTTAGCCACTTGTTAGCAACCGTCAATTAAAAG
>RJVU01047120.1:5669235-5693371 GCA_003731715.1 Anabarilius grahami | reverse complement strand
CTTGTCCTCCTTTAACTCTTTTCTCTGTCTTTTACTCTATGTATCGCATATTTTCAACTGTTTTCTCTTTCTCTCTCTCGCTCACTCGCTCTTTTGCTTTCTCCTGACGCTCTCTGGCTGACACTGGCTTGGGTACAGAGTCACATTGATCTGTGAAAAATCCTTCAGGCAATCATGAAATATTAAATTCAAGTCGTACTCTACCACTTCTCTCCTTTCTCTCTTTCGTTCCTTCTCTCTCTTTATCGCTTTCCTTCCCGATTCGCCATGTCCTTCCTTGCATTTAGTTTATTCGCACTGCATTTCATCAGTTGGAACAAGTTACAACCTTGCATAAGTCACACAGACCGATCTCTATCTGCGTTTTAAGCATTTGCATCTACATCTTAAATGTAAACACCTTTCTGGAGTTTATTAACCAGAACAGTCATTCGCAAAGCACTCTTATTCAAAGGTTCAGTAGCATTTGTTGATACTATATAAATAAAAACAAAATGGTTGTCTAAATCATGTTTTTTTTTTTAATAATTTTATATTATATTTTACATTAACCATGAGCGTACGTTTCCTCAGTTGGTAGGCACATTGTGGTTGTGAATACCTATTGAGGAAACGTTGATTTTGTCGATATATATTTTTGTTCCTCAATTATATATACATTGTTTATTAATTTCTTCATTTTTATATTAGTATTGTTGCATTTAAGAGGAAAAAGATGACAGATCTATTTTCGTGTATTTGTTGATAGCTTAAAGAGTAAAAACATCAGCAAACTGTGAATCTAAATGGTTATATATATTGTCTTGGATTTCCTGTGCTTAATTTTTTTTTTTTTTTACATTTTTCTTTCTCCCTCACTGCCAGAGATCTCTGGTTGGTTGTGTAAATAATCTGTTTCATATTACCGCAATGACCCTGTGTGTATGTAGAAGCCAGAGGGGTATTGGCACCATCTTGGCTTACCCTCCTGATTCCCTCAAGCTGTTCAGCTACCATTACAGCTCATACTATTGCTCTTTATACATTTTGTTTATTCTGGATTGAAACGCAGTTGGTGTGCATTTCGCAAATCGTAATGTAACCGCAGCAATATTTATGTTAAATCTATTCCATTGATAAACAAAATGTTATATCAACTTATTTTGAAAGCTATATGAGACACAAAAGCGGTAGTATTGGAGACATTCAACATCCATTGCAGTGTAATGGAACATTTTTTTTGTACTCCAAAATAAAAGTGTTTTAAAGACCATCATGCCAAAATCTTTGTTGAGCTACTTCATGTGTTTGTATAGCATCACCCTCGAGCTTAATGTGTACCTTGTAGCCATGTAAGCTGTTGACAAGTGCTCTTTTTTTTATACAGGCAACACAATGTGGGAGAGCTGTTTGAATTGCAGGCAGATGTAGGCAGAATGTTCATTCTCCCGCAAGTGCTGCCTGAAGCATCCCGGTTCTTTGTGCTGAGAGAGTGAAACAGGGCGAGAAAGGGATCTGCTGTAAAATGTGTGCAGAATATTTGTGAATTTGCACCGTGGATATTTACCACACAAATTCGACAGACGTACATTGTCAGAGTGTCATATTTGACACTTAAATTATGCTTAATCCTGAAAAAACAGAGTTGGAGAGGTCTGGAGATGTCAACTCCTACAGCCCGGATGAATCACATTATGTGGCATCTTCTGACATTCATATCTGACCCAAGTGTTTGGCGTGCATGCTGCACTTTTGTTTTTACTGTAAAGACTTTCTCTTTTTGGCTGTTATTAGCAATAATTGTGGCAGATTTGAGAAGTTCGTATATTGATAAATGCTAATGATGGTTATCTAGTCCATTGACTAGAACCTGTGCCATATCTAGAGCCTAGAGACTTGGGGTGGGTTCTTTTAATCAATAATGTTATAAGCTACCACCAAGAACACCCTAGAAACACCATAGCAACCACCCAGAATACCCCAGCAACCACATACCATGGTAAAAACCACCTAGAGGTTAGTTTCCCGAAGCCAACTATGGTCGCAAATTCCATCTTTACCAACACAATTCAACAGAACTTGCGACCATAGTTGGCTAATGATGCTTTTGGGAAACGCATAGCTTGCATGTTATGTGGTTGTTAGGGTGTTTCTAGGGTTATATGGGTGGGTTTTACCAACCGCATAGCAACATGCTAAAAAACACCTAGAAAAACTAACGTGGTTGTTAGGGTGTTTCTAGGGTTATATGGGAGGGTTTTACCAACCGCAGAGAAACATGCTAAAAAAACACCTAGAAAAACTAACATGTTGTGTGGTTGTTAGGGTGTTTCTAGGGTTATATGGGTGTTTATTTAGCAACTACATTGTAACATGCTAAAATAACCCCTTAACTTCATAGCAACATGCTAAAAACACCAAAGAAAGGCAATAGCATCCATAGTTACCCCAAGTTTTCTTCAAAGGATCTAGTTTTGTCTATTCCATTAGTGGCTGAAGATCTCAATTTGATTTGAAGGGGAAAAAATCTGAAAAGAATTTGGTGACGTGTTGGATTCAGGGTTGATTCAGGGTTTGTAGTAGTATCTTCATCAGTTGGACTAGCATGCATACACTTTGCTGCATTTTGTTGTCTGTACATAATTATGTGGTGAGGTAATGATGGAACACCACAAAGCCTCACATGCTCTTGTTTTGGTTGGGGCCTGAGGCCTGGATTTTATCCCAGCTCTGCCCCTCAGCTCCTCAACTTCACTGGAGGCAAAGGAACTGCAGCTTTGCCACTATTTCACTAATTAGAAAATCCCCTTCCCTACAGCAAGACTTTTTAATTATGTGTAGTGTCAACTACTTTACAGATTTAATCCATGGTTACTACACACTGAACCACAAACTAGGATTGTGTCATAAATGGGCTGGAAAAGTGACCATGGTCTTAGTGGATTTTGTAACACCATCTTACACACTTAAAAATATAGGTTCGAAAAGGGGATTTAGAACTACTATTTTTGATTCCCCAAAGAACCTTTTAGTGAACAGGTCTTACGAGAACCATTTTTTCTTAGTTTGAAGAACATTTTAGTAATCTAAAGAACCTTTTTCACTATAAAGAACCTTTTTGTGCAATTGAATAGTTCTATGGATGTTAAAGGTTATTCATGGAACCATTGATGCCAATGAAGAATCTTTATTTTTAAGACTTTGTCTTTAACTCTGTATCTTCTGCGAGGAAGACGTTGTGGTTTAAGCAGCCTGTTTTGAAGCCCAACCATGTCCCTCATAGTTTTGTAACTGCACAAGGTTAGATGGTCCTGAATCAAAGTAAAAGACTACCATCAAAAAGCCGGATAGTAGAGGGTTAAAGTGAAGTGGAGCAGGGTTGCGTAGCCCCGGGCGGCAGTTCTGCAGAGACTGGGCTGTGTTCGTGCAGAGGCAAGGCGAGTCATTTCCCCAAACGCTGGAGACACACAGAACCCTCAGGCACTCTCTAACCTTTAGAGGCCAGAAGTGCTCACAGTCGTTTGGAGGAATAAGGTGGAGTAATAAGGTTTTTTTTTTTCTCTCCATTTTGTCTAGAGAGGGTTTTCTCTGTGGTGGTTTGGTCACTTTGAGTTGAAGGGCTTCTCAATTCTAGGGTAGCTTTGGCGCAGAGCTGCTTCTTGCATGACTTGTACTTGTTTTGAAGATTTTAAGACCTTTACATCTGGTTGAAGGATTTGTTTCATGCCGTTCTGCTCAATTCATGGCTTTCAGAGACCTACAAGTGTAAGCTGCCTCATCTCTTCGGGGCTTGGAGTCGGTTCCTCTGGAGGTGTTTGCTGTCCTACACACAGTGAACACGCACAAACACAACTCAAGGGTTTACAACACACTTTAACCCTAATGACACTCGAAAAAGATAGCTTGTGCACCCTACACATTCCACTCCACAGCTAATGTGGTTTTAAAAAATACATTTCTCTCAGTGCCTGGGGCATGTTAATGCTCACATCTGTAATATATTCATCCATATCTTTACACATTTATGCAGGCTTAACAAGCTCCATCTCTAACGCACCACTAGGATAGTGGCAAAATGCCTTGAGCGTGTTCACCCACACATGCTAACTGTGAAACGCAGGCTTCCTGTACTGCAGTATCAAGTCTAGCAAGTAAAACAGTCTCTTACTAAAGGCTAGAGTTTAGGTGATTACATATTGGATTTTTTTTTAAATGAATCTTTTGCTTTTTTGTTAATATTTTATTTGTGGTCAACGATAAAAATGTAGTTTTAAAACGCAAGCGGCAAGTTCTTAGAAATGTACTCTTCATATTTATCATGGTTTTCAAAAACTTCTATATCATTTAAGAAAAGTATCAATTTAGTGATATAAATGTCATGTTGTGTAACCGCGATGTAATAACATTTTCCTAAACACCTTGAATGTATGCGAGTGTACACATCCTAGTTATTGTTTGAATAGTTTTTAAATGTTTTTCAAGGTAAAATGTCCACAGATATCATTCATTATTCATGTCATTCATTATTCATATTTTATTTTATTTCAGCTTTTATTTCAATTAAACAGCATTTCTAATAGTTTATCACCAACAGCACTGGTTGGTTGCACCACATGTCACCACCTGCAAAAGTTAGGTAATTTTAATATTGAAGATATTAATATTTTAATGAAATTGTTTTTTTAACCTAGAAATGGAAATTTTGCTAAACTATAGCTTTTCCTTTTAAGAGTTTCATTATTTTAATGAGACCTCTTTTCTTTGTTATAATATCAGGACTTTTTTTTCCACCCTAGCATTTTGGACATTTATGCACGCTTAAAAAAAAATATGAAATTAATCTTAATTAAAAAAAATGGAAAAACATGTCTATTATAGAAGAGGTGTATTCAAGTCATTGCATGTATGAATCACATTTTTAAATAAGATCATGCCATTGACCCATTTATTTGAAATCCCCAAATGCAGTGGGTCTGTGTTTAAGACCTCATTCAAAAGTGTTTGTTGATTTGCTGACTATTGCGTGGCATTGAGTCAGATGCTGAAATCTCGCACTAGCTCGTTACTTTTTATCTCCACACACACTTACGGAATCCAATGCTCGGCATTGATTTCAGGTTTATTTAAGTGTGTGCAATATGTAACCAGAGGCTTACTATCACTCGATCACATCTTGTACTCAACTTCCTGGAACGGTCTCTTCTGGGTGTGGTTATGAGTGAAAATTTTGGCATTAATCTCTGATTTCAGTTTTGTGTTTCATTCTTCTATTAAAGTGCTCCTAACAATTTTCGAATAATAAGCTAACATTAATGACATACAAGACCACGCACGACCTGCCCGCGTAAACATGTCGTGAGCTTTGCCAGCCCTGGGTGTGTGTGAGAGTCGGAATCATTCAGGGTGTGTAAGAGCATGTATGAGGGTGATATAGATCCCACAAAGCTGCACGTTGTTTCTGTAGGGTGTGGTGTGCGTTTTGTGCCCAGAGGCCATCTTACACCTTCTCACGTATACTTAGTATTCAGTGAAGGCTGGAGACCCTAACCTCATTCCAGCCGAGTGATGTCACGCTATAGACCCCCTGTACGGCTGATGAATACAATAACATGCAATCTTCCTCTCTCCTCCAGTAAATTGGATGTAAGGTCTTTCCCCTCAAGGTGGACTACGTAAATAATCTTAATGTGGCTTCAGCTGCTCGTGAGCCCTCCGTTTCATCATCTTCACTAGTATTTTATTTGAATGATCTTTGTTTTTTGCAAGAGTTTCGTTGTGATCTCACTCTTTCCCACTCACATTTGTTTGAGTCAAATCTGCTTTGAGATACTGTAGTTCAGATCAAAAGTCTGCTGCCCGGAGCATGAGGTGTGGTTCCCTAGCCTCGAGCTGAGAACAGACGATCACATGTTGGGCAGGTGTGCTGACAAACACACAAAAGCACAAAACCAGAGGATCTTTGATGACTGCTAGGTCTTTACTGCAAAAAAAAAAAAAATCTAATGAAGGCCAGACTGGTTCGTCTCAGATTTAGGTAGCACAAAGACTTAAGTTCTTTGCTTCTTAAATTTTGGGTTTTATTTGATTTTATTCATTTTTGACTTATTTTTAAACCCAAAACCTTTTGACATGATCTTTTTTTGTCTTGTTAGCATTTTGAATTTAACACAAAACAATCTGATGGAATCAAATCTTTGAGAATAAAACAGATTTTAAATTAAACACAATGCAATCCAGTCTTTGAAAATAGATTTTTATATAATTTTATTTCTTATTATTTCAAGTTAAACACGAACACAAAATAATGTGACCTAATCTTTAAAGGTGCCCTAGAACTTCTTTTTAAAAGATGTAATATAAGTCTAAGGTGTCACCTGAATGTGTCTGTGAAGTTTCAGCTCAAAATACCCCATAGATTTTTTTTTTTTTAATTTTTTTAACTGCCTATTTTGGGGCATCATTATAAATGAGCCGATTCAGGGTGTGTGGCCCTTTAAATCTCGTGCTCCACGCCCACGGAGCTCACGCTTGCCTTAAACAACATAAAAAAGTTCAAACAGCTAATATAACCCTCAAAATGGATCTTTACAAAGTGTTCGTCATGCAGCATGTCTAATCGCGTAAGTACAGTGTTTATTTGGATGTTTACATTTGGTTATGAATGAGTTTGATGGTGCTCCGTGGCTAACGGCTAATGCTATACTGTTGGAGAGATTTATAAAGAATGAAGTTGTTTATGAATTATACAGACTGCAAGTGTTTAAAAATGAAAATAGCAACGGCTCTTGTCTCCGTGAATACAGTAAGAAACGATGGTAACTTTAACCACATTTAACAGTACATTAGCAACATGCTAACGAAACATTTAGAAAGACAATTTACAAATATCACTAAAAATATCATGTTATCATGGATCATGTCAGTTATTATTGCTCCATCTGCCATTTTTCGCTGTTGTTCTTGCTTGCTTACCTAGTCTGATGATTCAGCTGTGCACATCCAGACGTATAATCCCTTTCATAATGTTGGGAACATGGGCTGGCATATGCAAATATCGGGGGCGTACACCCCGACTGTTACGTAACAGTCGGTGTTATGTTGAGATTCGCATGTTCTTCAGAGGTCTTTTAAACAAATGAGATTTATATAAGAAGGAGGAAACAATGGAGTTTGAGACTCACTGTATGTCTTTTCCATGTACTGAACTCTTATTTAACTATGCCGAGGTCAATTTTTGAATCTAGGGCACCTTTAAGAATAATAAAAACATTTTTTTACTATTTAATTGTAGCACAAAATTTTTCAATCCAGTCTTTGAGAATAAAAAATACATTTTATTAACTTCTTTTTACATTTTTTTTAAATTAAATGACCTAATCCAATCTTCGCGAATTAAAAAGTTGTTTTTCTAGCTTTGTTTTATTTTTATTATTATTATTATTATTATTTTATTTTTAAAAATAAAATAATTTAATGCTGCAAGTCATGAGAGAGATTTTATACAGTAAAATATTGGCAACTGTAAAATAAATCAAAGTCAGACAGTTTTACATAAATAGTAACATTTAATAAAATGAGCAATTTGTCTAATTTCTTTTTTCAAGTAATTCAGTGTGTTTGACTAACTCTGGTCTGTTTATGGTTAAATAAAAATCTAGAATTTAACAGCCTACTTGATGTAGAAACTGTTTATTGTCATCGATCACAGACTTGACAAACATTGACAATGACCTAATGAATTCTTTCATTATTCCCCTTTAGCTTCCTGCGGGCTCCTCTGGATCAGCGACCGGTTCTACCTCATCCTCCACGTCCTCGGTTCGGCAGACCCGTCAGCGCATCACCCGGGTCAACCTCAGGGACTTGATCTTCTGCATGGAGCAGGAGCGAACCACAGCCAGGTCCATGCTGCTCTACAAGGCCCTTCTGAAGTAGCACTGATCCAGTGAGATAGATGAGATCCTCCACCTTAATGGTACTCCACCTGCTTGACTCTCAGTAAATGTTCAAGTCTTCCTCTCCTTCTCCACATTCATCTCCAGTTTGTGCCTTCAGACTCACCTGTGGCATGAACTCTTTGATCAGTACGAGCGTATTGCTGTGAAACTTCCAAACGTGGCCGTTCTGGAGATGAGAAGGTTCTGGAAAAGCGTGTAAGGCGGCGGCTGTGGACACCATGTGATTATCCCCTTTGGGTGACCCTTTTATGGTTTTACTTCCCCTTTGTTTTGGATTAATGAGCCATCATTTTGAGCAATGTTGATCTTTTTATTCATTAACTTGAACTCGGACTGATTTTACGTTTCAGGATAGAGATTGAGATTTGTTTTATATAAATAATGGCTGGACTTGTTTTTAACCGAAAGCCTCATTTGCAATAGAGACACTGGAAATGTGAATGCAAAGTTTTAGAGGTCTAACGAGTCGGAAGTATTTTTAGTAACTTATAAGTAGCGCATCTTTAAGTCTCTGAGGAAACGTGTGGATGTTTTTTGGGGGGTTTTTTGTTACAGATTTATGCAAAATGAAGAAATTCTGTGTTGTAAAACACTGACTGTCTTTCATCCTATTGGATGGTCTTTTGAAATTCAATGACAGTTTTGTCTCGCACACTCAGTGTGGGGTTATAGGTGTGTACGGTTTCACTAGTGTCTGTTAAGTATACTGTGAAATGGTGCCTTATGTGGCCCTCCTGGGGCACCATTGTTTTTGAATCAAATCAACGGCATGGAATTATCTAATATGCTAATACTAATATGCATCGCTTCAACAACGATTCTAGAGCAGGATCTCTCGTAACTTATTTGTGGAGAAATGGCAGGTTGTACGTATTGTTAATTTGACCTTTTTTTTTTTTAAACACGTTAAAAATGGGGTGGCTTTGACAGACTGCAGTAATGATTTTAAAATACTAATAATGCATTTTGGATCCTGTACTTTTGTGTATGAAATTCAGTTTCACTATAAATTTAGTATCTGTTATTGGGCATTATTTTATGTCTGAAACAGCAAATATTTGTATACTGCCCTTTATGACATGTAGTAGGAGAGGAAATGACATTGTTCGACATGTACCTTTTGGCGTTGTACAGATGTATGTTAAGAGACGGTCAACGTTCATGTCGTGTGCAATGATTCCTTTGAGATCTGAGGCAAAAACTTTTCCATCACTCAGATTTGTTTTAATTCGTATTGTTTGTGCTGACATTTGGACAAACAGTATTGTTGATCAAGGGATTGTCTTTTGTCTAAAAAACATATCTATTAGAATTTCTATTTTTGCTAAATTTAACAATTTTTGAATGTTTGGTTGGTTTGGAAAAAAAAGTGCTCATCTCTATTAAATTTGTACTTTTGTAAAAGAATAAAGTTCCTAATTATACTTCTGGTATGACTTTCTTTGATGTTTGCCAATAGCTAATGCTCTAATTTATGCTGTTGACATAACCAGCAAGTAAAGGATCAAATAAATGTGGGCTGATTCCTGGGACAAGCTTTGGTCCCCTTTATATTAAAGGGTTAGTTCACCCAAAAATGAAAATTCTGTCATTAATTACTCACCCTCATGTCGTTCCACACCCGTAAGACCTTTTCTGAACACTTATGTCTTAACACAGCTTCGTTTACTGAAATCACGTGACTTTGGCAGTTTGATACACGCTCCAAACCACGGATTCGGAACAAAAGATTCGTAAAGCTTCGAAGCTTCATGAAGCAGTGTTTTGAAATCGTCCATCACTAGATATTGTTGAATAAAGTCGTTATTTAGGGTTTTTTTGTCACACAAAAAGTATTCTCTTCGCTTCATAACATTAAGGTTGAACCACTGTAGTCTCATGAACTGTTTTAAATATGTCTTTAGTAGCTTTCTGGGCATTTGAAAGTGTTAATTATCTTGCTGTCAATGCAGGCCTCACTGAGCCATCGGGTTTTATCAAAAATATCTTAATTTGTGTTCTGAAGATGAACGAAGGTCTTACGTGTGTGGAACAACATGATTTTCATTTTTGGGTGAACTAACCGTCTCTTTAACTACTATGTACTTACACATTTAAATTAATCATTTAATACAGTGCACTTATTGAGTAAATACATGTTTTTCATTGTACTTGTATTATAGAAAATACCTTCATGTAAATATATCTGTGATTATACCGTTGACCTACCTTAACCCAGTGTTTCCCAACCCTGTTCCTGGACACATTTTAGATATGTTTCATCTGACCCATCTGTATCAGGCTTTGGAGTCTCTACTAATGAGCTGATGAGTTGAATCATGCGTGTTTGTTTAGGAAGAGTTGGAAAAAGTGTACTGTTAGTGTGGCTCCTGGAACAGCGTTGGGAAAAATACTGCCTTAACCCACCATTACCACTAAATCTGTCCATAACTTTACCCATATTCCACCTCAATAGCAGCAAAAGCGTTTTGCTTTACAACATTAATACAATAAGTACATTGTACCCAAGTTTGTTTGTTTTTATGTAAGTACAGTAGTTAAAGACATCTCATGTAAACCGAGATTTTTTTTTTTTTTTTTTCCCGTTGTCTGCAAACTCATTCAGGTGAGGCTCTATTCTGGTTTTTACCACCCACCTTTCATGATTCAGTCAGTTTCTGATGAAAAACATAGTCGCGCCCTACTTTTGATTTTATCCTTGAATATTTTGTTCAGAAATACTTGAAGTAAAATGGTTTACGAATGTTGTTACATGTTAAAGATCAATTTTCTAATTGCTATTATTGATCTTTTTGTTTTTAATCAAAATGTCATAATCTTTCAGTGAAACGACAAACTTCTCTCTGGTGACGTATGCAGGACTTCTCCAATCACATCCACTGAAACCCTCCACAACTGACTGCAAGCTCGCACTCAGACCTGCCTCCAACCCGACGGATTGAACCAAGTAATGAACCAAGTAATGAACCAAATAATGTTTCACTTGGATGTATGTCAATATGAAGAAAACTTCTGTTGCTAACTCTGTTTAATCCTGACTAAACATAACCCTGTTTTACAATATTTACTTCAAATGTTCACTGTCATTTGTACACATTCGACACATGCTGTCAGTGGTTTAAAATAGGGAAAGAACTCCAACAATTTATTAAAAGTTCATTTATCAACACCAATTACAAAAAGAATATGACAATTCAAATAAACACATGCCTGACATACCACTATGATTCATATCAATAATAATCCATTACAAAAATGTTTTATTTAAATAATATACATTTGGACCATACTGCAATATACATCTTGACACAACATCCATTAGAGCAGTATTTAAATTAAGATTTAAGTAATGTCCGACGCAGCTTCTCTGACCCTCGTTGCACTGGAGACAAGATAGTCTTTTTCATTTTTTTTTTAAATCGAAAACCGAAACGGCAGTCGCACAACAGCGAGGTGGTAAGTTGCATTCAGGGGGACCTGCGACGCGTCCGTGAGCCTTTATGTACAATGTGCGACAAGTTGAAGAAATTTGAACTCGCAGCTTAAAAGAAACAATGGCCAGTTGAGACAACAAATAGCATAACACATCCGTGACATTTCAGTGATTCTTCCTTTCGAAATGGTGAGGCAGAGAGCCTTAAAAAGCTGTCTCATTAAATGTGCCTTTTTACAACACATTATGCAATTCAGTCTGTTTACCAGCCACCAAGTTAACCTTTCAAGTCTATTCTCCCTCAGTCTCTCTCCAAGTGGCTTTGATTGCACTGTTTTGCTAAGGGAGAGTGAGCAAAAGGGATTGTGGGAAAGTGACCTTAACTCCTGGAGAGAATTCTTACCCGTAGCCCCTCCGTCTCCAGGCCTTAAGGGGTACAAGTAATCCCCCTCTTCTCCGACGATCCCAGCAGCGCCCCCTGAAATTGCTGCGTTCATTAACAGTCTGAATAAATCTCATTTTCCAAAAGGTGCCTTCATCAAAAAAGATGTTTTGGATGCATAGGGCACAAATCTACAAAAAGATCTTTGCTTTTTAACCGTTTACTCAAAGCAATCATGATGAACTTTCCGAAGCTGCTAGATGGAACGTTCAGGGCTAGATTTGTAGAAAACAGGCACCCGAAAGAAAGTCGATGCCATCAGACAAGCTCTTCCATATGAGTCCAGGTTTCCCTTTAGACATGCTCGAACAAAAAGCCTCTCTGCCCAGTGCTGAATGCATTACCAGACTGTCCGCTTTAGCCGCCACTTAGCCTCAAGTCAAAGCATCTGAGCGGCCAATCCAGACCGCACTTACAACCAAATGACTTCTGAGAACTGCTCTCATATCCTTCATGTGGCGAGACAACAGCAATAAACCTGTAGGTCATAAAAGAACTGATTTACATAGATGAGACTGGAAAATGAGAACATTAGATATCAAGATTAAAAATGGATCAGAGGACAGACTTTGTATTTCGTGGTTAATTTTGCCCGGGAGCTTGGAGATCTGACTTGGTGCATCATTTGAAAGTGTTCTAGCCAGAAGGTGCGTTCGCCACAAACGCAACTTCCTTGTAGAGTCCTTCTCGCTCTTTTACACACATACAATGGCGGTTATGTCATGATTCTTGTACTGTGGAAATCTTGATCAACGAGTGCAGTTTTCATGACTCGAGCCAAAAAAGAGTTAAAAAGTTCAACTCGAGGTCAGTAGCTGAAAAGCCATCCTGTGACTCGCTTGGGTTTGTAAAGCATGTTTTGGAGGAGTTTTGGGGTCATTGATGAAATTACTCGTACATTTACTAAGATTTCAGTCCTCTTGGAGTCCGAAGAGTCGAAGAAAACTCTTCTTGCAAATTAAGTCTTCTATTTGTCCACTGGCGCTTTTTTTTTTCTTTTTTTTTCTTCGAAAGCAGACTGAGGTGTTTATGGTTGGTGCAAGAGCTGGCTAGTCCAGAGGCTCCTGTTTTATCCGGATGGGCGTGTGGCTGGTCTGACACCGTCTATCCTCCCGACTCAGGATGTACTCGCTGAACTGGGAGGAGTCCACGCCCCCGCCGCATGATGCCACCATGCTGAAGCCTTTCTGGAACAGTCTCTCCAGAACCTAGGAGAAACGGGGACATTTTTAAATACATTGATATTTCAGTACAATATGAGAAACTCAGTACTTCATACAGTTGAATCAAGACACCAACAGTCTTTCCAGGACCTAAAAGAAACCAGAGACTGAACTCTTTTCATGACAAGTGACAGTACTACAAACCACGCCCCTGCTAATTACGCCTCCTACCTCTAGTTACGGCCCCTACAATGAAAATTTGGGATGTCATCAGAGCCCCTCCCTCTGAAATTGCTGATGTCACCAGTAAACTTCATTTATGCTAGTCTATCAGCACTTCTTATAGTTGCAATAAAAACAAAGACTACGCTAAAATGTTCTGGAACTGTCGCTCCAGGATCCAGGAGGAACCAGTTTGTTCAATTTGAGACAACTCACTGTGGGTTTTTGGAGTTAATAATTTATGCTACTCTTTAAACAACTGCATAATTCTGGAACCGTCCAAGAGACACCAGGGGAGTTTTTTAGTATTTTGAGATGTTTTCCATAAATGAATTAAAGTCCTATTTATGCTACTCGTATCAGCACTTAATTTAAATGCTTGAAGACAGCACCAGATTACACCCCTTTACAACAGTCTCTATAGGACCTAGAAGAAACCAGGAACAAATATCAGTATTCTGAGATTACATTTATTCATTCAATATGGTTATCAAAAGCCGTGTTTCCACCGAAAATACCCGGAACAATTTTTCCCAGGAACTTTTTTCCCAGGTACTCCCTGAACCTCTTTGTTGGTCCATGGGTTTTTAAACTTCATTGTTAATTCGAATAGCAAACAACTCTTACTGCACGCACCACAACAGACTTTTAAAAATGGTGGTTGAAATAAAATTTTCCGTGGAGTCAACCAATCAGCATGTTCAAGCGCCCAAGTCCCACCCCCAAAGTTCCTCAACTTTGAAAAGTACTACCTCGTGAGCAGCGACTTTCTGAGGGGGACATTTTTACCCAGAACTTAATTTATACCATGGTTCCTGTGATCGAAAAACACTGAGCACCACCCCAAAGTCACTAGTTCCTGTGGAGGAAACACGGCTAAAGTAAACTCCAATTATGCAACTCTATCAGTGCTCTATAGCAGTGGTTCTCAAACTGGGGGCCACCAGATGTTGCTGGGGGGGCCTCACAAAAGCCCTAGAACTTTAAGCTATTTTAATAATAAATAAATAATTAAAATAATAAACAAATAATACATTTAATTAAATATATGTAAATTAAAAGTTCAGTATTCTTCTACTATGTGCATAGTAAATTAATGTTCAATATTAATTAATTTGTTAAGGGCTGTGCAGCATGGCAACCTGCCCACCGCAGTGGCCGAGTACCACTGGCAGTGGTGCGCCAAAATACATTTTTGCGCATGTGAATGCTGTTTAACGTGGATGTCAGGACACGAGTGAAGTACAAAAAGAGTGTTTACAAAAGAAATGACAGGTTAGCAACCAAATGTTACGTAGCGACAATGGAAACATTTGGATTCATGCCGAATGAGAGGCATGTGCGAGCCCGTTAAATCAGTATTCTGTTTGAAATTTTCCATGAATTTAACAATAGCCTATTACATGAATTAGACTATTCCTCTGGATATGAAATCTCATTGGTTTCCCCAAATCCTTACTCGCGTCTCTTTTCACAGAGGATTATAAACCTTTCTTCCTTTCATTCACTTTTGCATTTTTTATTATGGTAAAGGAGAAAAACACTGTATTATTGGTTTCACAGTTAGACAAGGTAAGGCCCGTCAAGTTTATTTGTATAGCGCATTGCACACGCGCCGGTAATTAATGGCATTCCGTGCGAGGATACTGTTCTGAAGGCTCGCGGAGCGGTATTCTGCTTCCGAATACTGTTCTGTGCCCTCGTATCCTGTGCACGCACCTACTTTTTGTGCGCGAGTTTGAGACATAATAAACCCCGTAATATTCAGTTGTACATATTTTTCTCATGCAGAAAATAAAATACGCTCTTCTGACCTTTTACAACCAATGTCAATTGCTTTGGAACATCGGGAGTAAAGAAAACAGAACATTGACGGACTCTGTTCAGCTCAGTCCCCTATCAGAGCGGGATATATGTGAAACCATTTATTCTTTGTGCGGAAATATAGTTCAAATTGGCTTAGGCCTACTTCCAAAGTTTTGCGTAATTTCTATGCTATTGATTTCCAAGTTCAAGGACTTTGTCTATTGTTTTTTATTTTTAATACACTTTTAAAGTTTGAATCAAATTAAAAGCATAGTTTCTGCATGAATCTGTTAAACTTTGGCCCTTTACAACCGCGGCCGTAAATAATTAAATAAAAACTGCCACCGTCACAGCCCGTTTTGAAGCCCTTTTCCCAAACAAATTTCTGAAAGTATCAGTTTCAACATATCTAACAAAACAGTTTCATGACAATTTGTTCCATTGTATAAAATATAGAACTAGCCAACAGAATTGATGTTCCAGTATTGTATAATTTAATATGCTTTTGCTTTAATTAAAATTGTAAGTTTGAGACTGTTTTGGGTCATGAATTTTCTTTGGGGGGCCTCACGCTGAAAAAGCTTGAGAACCACTGCTCTATAGTTGCACGCAGACAAATGCCATGTTGAAACTTTCAGGACCTAGCAGAAACCAGGGACATTTTTAGTACCTTGAGAAGTTCTTTGTTCAATTTAAGAAACTCACTTTGAGTTTTTGGAGTTGGCAAATTATTATACTCTACATAATTGCATCAAGATGGCAACCCTTTTTGGGACAGTCTCTCCAGGACCTAAGAGAAACCAGGGGAGTTTTTCAGTATTTTAAGATGAAGTTTTCCATAAAATAGGCTGCTATTTAAGCTACTCTATCAGCACCATCTAATTGCATCAAGATGGCACCAGACTGAACCCTTTTGCAAGTCTATCTAGGACCTAAGAGAAACCGCAGGAATTTACATCAGTATTTTGAGTTCAAGTTCTCCGTTATGAGAAACTCGGTATGGCTTTTTTCGAAGTAAACTCCTATTTATGCTACTCTATCAGCACTTCACATAGTTGCATCAAGACGCATTTAAAATGTGCAATCTCAGTAACAGTGCTATCAACAACTTCACGCTTGCATTACCCTCAGACGTTTCTCACTCCAGACCATCCACCCGGGATGAGAAGGAGCGAGCAGACATCCCCTGGGCTGTTTACAGGGGTTTGATGCGGAGTCAAATGAGAATAGGCTCCCCCACTGACAGCCCACACTGAAGCCGCCCGGCTCTTTCATTACAAACCCAATACACACAATCTCGGCTACTGTCAGAGATCCCTCACCGAGAGACGTCTCTGGGCGGCCGCTGTCACTGTCATTCCCGCTGCCGCAAAAAGCCAACGAAATGTTTTATCTGTTGGAGTGCTTGTAGATTTTTTTGAAATTCAATACATGCAGCCTTGAGTATTCACTTACTCCTGCACTTCTTTCAAGTGTGCTTCACATGAAAATGAAAGTTCTGGCTCGGGGCTACAGAGCCAGATAAAAGTCCCTCCGCAAAAAAAAAAAAAGAGAAGAAAAAAAAGAAGATGAAGACGAAGGAATCAGTTCAACTGCACAGGGCCTGAGAAAAAATGTCCATCCTTATCCTCACTTTGGAAGTTGAGGCTGCGGAGAAACTTGTAGAGGAAATGAACACTTCTTACGACTTATGCACAGATGAGGTATGAAAGACATCAGTAGATGATTCAAGGGCCTACCGTGCACAAAGAAAGATTGTGTTTTGAAGCATTTTTTCAAGAACATATATTGCCATCAAGATCCATGTTAGTTTTCGGTTGCATCAGTGTTGCGGAAGAGTTTACACAAATCGTTCGACTTTGAAGTTTAAAACTTTTCCAGTGAATTTAGAAAAAAATCATCTTTTGGACACTTGTAGAAGATTAAAGGGCTAGTTCACCTAAATAATTCTAATTGTACTATCATTTACTCAGCCTCGTGAAAAAAGAAGACATTTTGAAGAACGAGTTCAATGAACGTAAAAGAAAATGTTGTTTAGGACCACATTGACTTTCATTTTATGGACAAACAGTTTTCAAATAACTTTTGTGTTCCACAGAAAAAAGGTGAATTCTAAGTGAACTATACCTTTAATTTGAATTTAATCCATTCCTTTAATAAAAAAAGCATCCATATCTAGAGTTGTTCGTAAAGACAGAATGAACTATATAGAGTGTCACAAGCCGCTCAAATATTTATGCATTGATATCTGAAGGCTTATGATTTTGACATTACACTCACTGCGCTGATGATTGCATCACTTACTAACTTTCTTACAGTAAACGGCTACAATTTCTTGGCAACAAACTCTCTCTCTCTCTCTCTCTCTTTCACTGTCTTTTTTCATATCTCTTGTCCTCAGTCATTCCTCTCTGATCTATCTTCTCATATTTCATAGGTGGGTTTTTGTGAACACCCGAGATGTGTGACAAAGACGGGGCTTTAAAAAAATCCACCCGCATGATTCAGTCGGTTAACTGCGCAAAAGAGGGAAAAAATAAGTGTTATCAGACACACTAATTAGTTATACAGTAAGTCAATTAGGCGTGTGTAAAAAAGTAGCGTAAACCAGTTTAGGTTGTTCAAAGAAACCAAAGTACAGTATTAAAAATGTAGCATGTGTGTTTAAAACGCTTCAGGCACAGAAATGTTGGAGCACTTTTTCAAACGGAGAGATTTGTCTTAAGGACGAGTTAAAAATAAATTATGCATATCATTTCCCGCTCTTCTCCTCTCGGTTTCATGACTACATATTCCCCACATTAGCATCGCCTCCAGGATTCAAGGTACCGGACATTTTAAAGACGTATGTATGTGGATGTGTCTGTGTGTACGCTAGGATGTGTCTGTTTTAGCACCTTTTTAAAAGCCAAATCGTGGAGTATGTGAGAAGATCACATGGGGCATAACTGCACCTTTGCAGCTGTGGAGCCACACCTTCATCCACACCTGCCTACAGCATCTCGCACCCTCTCACTTCTCTTCTTGTTGGCAGGCAGCAGTCAAGCTGCATCCAAGACACAGCAGCACAGCGCGCTCAATATCCCAGCAATCCACCAAAGTTTTTTCCAAGTCTTTATGCTTTATAATAGTTATATTATTTAATTTAAATGTAATTATTGACTTTATTTTAGAGATTTTTTTTAACATTTTTGTTTGACAGGCAGTATAAAGAGTCAGGAAGATGTGGGATCGGGGCATGTTGCAGTCCAGGTTCGAACCATCATTTCCAAGTCAAGCACCGTGGCACATTTTGTCTGGACTATACTTGTCAAATTTGATTAAAACTATAAATGAATGGGTAAATCTCAAGAAAAAAAAATGTCTAGGTCACAAATTATAATAATAATGAAAAGATATTTCTGGTACTAGTCAGATTTTTTTGAACTACGACATAATTTTTTGATATTTTTCCTCTAAATCTTCATTACCATGTGTCTGGACATTTTACACTTTTTTGCAACTTCCATTATTCTCATTGGTGATTTTCATTAGATTCTCAATTTTAATACAATAGTATTAAACCAAGTATGCTCTATCGTTCAAAAGTTTGGGGTCACAACGTTTTTTTTTTTTATAAATGTATACTTTTATTCAGCAAGGACGCATTATGCTTATAATGTTATAAAATATTTCTATTTCAAATAAATGCTGTTATTTCAAAGTTTCAATTCATCAAAAAATGCATCATGGTTTCCACAAAAATATTAAGCAGCACAGCTGTTTTCAACATTGATAATAATAATAAATGTTTCTTGAGCAGCAAATCATCATATTAGAATGATTTCTGAAGGATCATGAGACACTGAAGAGACTGGAGTGATGATGCTGAATATTCAGCTTTGCATCACAGGAATAAATTACATTTTAAAAGAGATTCAAATAGAAAAGAGTTATTCAAATCGAATACTGTCTTGGTATTAGGTGACAGTGCTGTACCTGTACAGAATTGAGCCTGCAGTAGCCATTCAGTGGAAAGCGAATAACATGGGTTGGATCCTGGTTCCAGCCGGCGTTGACTGAATTGCACATGACGTCCCCTGTCTCAGGGAAAATCTCTTCTATGAGGGCCTTGTCCCCACTGATGGCAATCCTCTCGCCCAGGTCAGGGGTCACCCGCACCACCAGGCACTCGCAGGGCTGAGCTGTCCGCCGCTGCTCCCGGTCCTGTTTCCAGCGCTCCAGCTCTTTCACCATGGGCGTCAGCTGGTAATACCGAGCCTCCTCGTACAGCAGCTGGAACTCCTGCAGGAACAACACATGGAACTGAATGTATGTATGGAAAGATAGATAAAAGGATGAATGAATGAAAAAACAACCCATCCAGCAAATGATTGAATGAGGAGAAATCTGACCAACCATTGAATGAATGAATGAACAAGCAGACAAAATAATGCACAAAAACATGCATGAGCAAACAAACAAAACAAAACCCATTGAGCAAATGAATGAGAACACAAAACAAAGTGGACAAACAAACACAAGCTGACAAATTAACCAACTACTGACTAAATGAAAGAACAAGCAGACGAAAAATCCACAAACAAATGACTGAAAAACAACCCACTGAGCAAATGAATAAACACAAGCAAACAAATAAAACACCAGGTTGAGCCAACGACTGAACAAATAACTCAAGCAAATTATGGAACAAGCAAACAAACAAAATACCAAGTGAGTAAATGAATGAGCAAACAAACAATTGGACAAACCCATCAACCAAATGAATGAACAAGCAAACAAACCACCAAGCGAAAGTAAAATAACAAATACAGAGATATTTTCTAGTGCTACTCTGTCACGATCAAAGATCATTTTTAATTTAAATTTTACGTATGTACTTGGTATAATGTTGTGAATCCAATAGATAAGACATGATGAACTACCAGAAATATTTTTATAATACAAACCCTTACATACATGGAAAAACAAACGAAGAAATTCAAATCCATATAATGATTGAGTACTGTATGTTTTTTAAAGGCACATGTCATTTAACATTTAGCATGAACCCAGACCAACACATGGAGCAGTTTTGCCCATCTGACCCATCTATAGCCGGGACCGGGGTGGGGGGGTGTTAGCCCCTCCAGCTCTCCCCTCACTCACAGATTCTCCGGTCGGACAGCACAGATTGCTGCCTCTGCCTGAGGGGTCCTTCACCCTCGAGCACATTTACCCCACTTACTCTCGCCTTTCATTCACCACTAAACCAGATGGCAACGCGCCTCAGTCCAGCCATTACAAACACTACAAAATGGAAATATTTCCAATATAAACATGGTGGAATGCATGGGCATATATTGAGGAAAAGGGATAATAACTTGTGTAACAAAAACTGATTTTATGCTGCAATTCAAGTCTGTCATCTCTATTTTTATATATTAACCAATACTACAAGTATATTGTGAAGAAAAATATCTAAATATTCCAAATATAAGCTTCTAAATATTAATTAACCCTCATGTTCTGTTGATGTAGACCATGTTTTTTAAGGTGAAAATAAAATAAATTATATATATTATTTAATACAATTATATTGTGTGTTTATATATATATATATATATATACACTCAAACTCTTAATATGTTCCCCTGACCTATTTAAAACCCAATATAATCTTTTTAATAATAGTATATTATATGGTATTATTAAAGCATATACTTTTCAGAAAAGAAAAAAAAACTATCTCAAAATATTTCAAATGATGTGAAATATACCTGGAGTCTCTGAGACCCCAAACAGTGAGGTAAAATGTATCATACAGAACGTTTGATGGATGTTATTGAGTTACAATTTTGTCAGTTCTCGTTAGATTAAGAAAAGTCATGAAGCATTAACCTGATATTCCATGTTAATGTTTTTTGAGATATTAAAAGGGCCTTGGGGTCTCTCAGACCCCAAACACGAAGGGTTAAAAGGCATTTCTGCTTGAAACGCTGATACCATTCTTTGGTTGTGCGCCCGGTGGCCTATTTCCTCAGTGGCCGTGAGAGATAGCTGTGATCTCGACCCTGCTGGCTCTTCATCCCCACCCTGTAAGACTACTCATTCCACTGCAGGCTACGCCACGGAGAACAATAGCACCGACCATCTCAGACACAACGCTCTTTTACAATTACCACAAGAAAAGGAGTTGTTTTCTTACCCACACCCCTCCCTCACCCTCTCTTCTTTCTCTCCCTCTTTATTCCCTATGTTCCTTTCTTTAGCCCATACTGGTGCTGACAACATGGATACAGAGACTTTAGGCCTTCAGGCTCTTGCTAATTCAAAGAAAAACAAGCTCCGCTTCTTTCCCAGGTCTGCAGTGAAGGCTGGGTATGTTTTAACAGGGTTCCTTCTGTGACTCACTTTTGGGAAAGAGAATGTAAAAGCAACGGCCCACAGTAGAGTGAATTTAGTCTTTAGGCCATATCCATATGGACAAATGAAGCTGGATACACTACATGGTTTTCAAGAGCAAACTGCTAGAAGAATAAAAATGTTGCCAATTAATCCAATAAGTCAAGTCTTATGAATACGCAAATGTAACAGACATCTGGGAGGAAACCAAATGTATCCCATCACCTCTCACGGGAGGTGCTGCTCTATCTGACAACATGCATCATTCGCCAGCTTAATCTGAAAAAGATGACCGCTGTAAAAAAAAAGACTGTTAATAGGGTTTGAAGGTTTCTAGGCCTTACCAAACAGTGGCCGAACAGCGACTAGTTCATGTAGTCATTAAGTTTTCCTGCTCTCACAGGTCAGGGCATGGTGAGTTTTGATGGGAGAAGTGTGAAAAGTTAAGCATAATGGGGTGTAACGATGTGCCTCTCTGTGCAGTTACATATTTTATGTTCTGTTATCAAACAGTCTCACACAATGGAGGAGAGCTAGCCACGGAGCCTGAGGCGGAAATGACTAGTCTCACCCTAATTAATCCCATTGACACAAATACCTTTACCCATCTGATTTTTGACTGAGGCAGGAATAATACTTAACCGACTTATCTGCCGTCATTAAAGAAAAGACTCACAGCTATGTGGGTTTGAAGTCAGAAATTGTATTTCACACTATTTCGAGTCCGAATATCAACATTACCTTAGACTTTAAAGGCCCTGATATACTCACTGCAAAGTTCTTTTTCATTCTTAGTTTAGAAGTAAAACAAAGTTCGAAATACGTGAGCAGCGATATTGGTTATCGAACATCTGACAATAGTGTGCCCGAATGATCAAATTCCAAAAAATAAATGCTACAAATAAGAATATATCATCGCACTGTCGGGCTGAAACCTTGTATCTCTATATTTCGTAATTGTTTTATAAAATTGATGCTATTGGTCATCCTTTAAGTCTGTATGTGGGTTTTACAAATATTTAACCAATAAAAAGCATTTAAAATAAGTTGACTAAACCTCGTAACTCCATTGGCTCCTCAAACTGTCAGTCAAACCTCATAACTACACCCCGCCTCCATTTAGAATGAATAAATAATACGATGCACTTGCCTCAGATGCGGCTGTTTCAGTGACAGACAAAATATATCTGCCATTCGCTGGTCAAAAACCTCCATTTGAGCTTGATTTTCATAAAATGTTAATATTATAATGACATTTGCAAGTGTCTGACCATAGCTACATAAAGCCATAATACCAACTTCGACGACAGTGTTTAATTAAATACAAGGTTTCCGCCCTACAGCGACGATATGTAAACAACAAACATCATACTATGACCTAACTGTGTTCCTACCTGACTTAAGCTCAAGTTTCACATTTCATGTGAGTACTACTTTTAATATAATATTTTTTTTTCCTTAATTTTCGTTAAACATGAAAAACAGTGTCAGTGTCTTTCATCAGAAGACAACTTCATTTTCTACTATAAAGCAGCTCTCCAATGTGTTCATGTATTCACTCGTGGCTGTCTGAACTCCATGAATTGAACAGGAGAAATAAAGTGGAAAATATTTCCACTCATACCTATTACTTAATCGCCACGGACCAATGGTAGTAAAAAGGTGTTTTCCAGCCGAAGCGAACTTTTCTGAAGTTCGTTTTGGGCTGATTTTGTTTGAAATGACGTCACATCAGTTCGTTCTTCGATTTCGCTTGAAGTAGGCTATATTGGGGCCTTCAGGCTTTATTTTTATTAATTTATTTATTGCTATAAATGTACTTAGTATTTTATTTTAATTTTAGCCAGTATGGAAAGTTTTGTATGAATATGCAAATGATAATGTTTCAGTTCCTGTCTGCCGTATTTCCCAGTTAAGGTGTTTCTGATGAACAATGTCATACAACTAAATTTACATCTCAAGATGATATGAGGCAATATTGGTGAAGATTGGAGAAACTTTATAGGATTGTTTACATGTTTTCGTAGAGATGCCATAGGAGAACCATATTTGGTTTCCTAAAGATCCTTTCAGTGAACAGTAGAAAAAAGAACCATTTTTTCTTTTGTAAAGAACTATAAAGCCTTTTGTGCAATGGAAAGGTTCGTGGATTTTAAAGGCTCTTCGTGGAACCATCAATTCTAGTAAAAAAACCTTTATTTTTAAGAGTGAATGCCCAAAAAAAAGGATGCACAAATCTATTCAAAATGGTGGTAATGTGTATGATGAATCTTGGAAAATGATAATCAAAGTATTCAACATGCATTCAGGAATATTAGAGACATGAAGCTTAAGGTAAGGTCGTATTATTCCAAACACATGCTGTGGCCTAATAAAAAATCTGTATTGAAACCATCATTTTTCTATGGTTCTGTCTGGGCCTTTTCTGCTCAAGGCTATTGACGTGATGCTAAAAGAGGAACTAAATGAACGTTTTGACCTGCTGAAGAGACGTTCGGTGTGTGCTCGTTACCTTGAAGTCATCAGGAAGAAGCAGTTTGCTGGTTCTCAGGTAGCTCAGGATGAAGCGGAATATCTCTCCGTCTCTGTCGATAAAATAATGCTGCTTCAGACTGTCCAAAACTATCGGTTCTGTGCCGTTGAACAGGCGACTGATTCTGGGGGGAGAAAATGTAAATCGATGATACTTCAACTTCAAGAAGAAAAAGTTTTATGCAAGTACTACACTACATAAAGAATGATTTAGCTC
>RJVU01047120.1:5628158-5667086 GCA_003731715.1 Anabarilius grahami | reverse complement strand
TGTGTGTGTGTGTGTGTGTGTGTGGATTTCTGACCTATGTAGCACTGTCAGAAGAACTGCCCCACTTTTCACAATATTCAAAAAGCAGCCACTGAATCTAGTGAATCTACAGAGCCACGGCTAAAGACATTATAGGGCTATATTACATTCTTCTGAATTGAATTTGATGAGATTAAAAAACAGATTACATAATGACAAGATAACGTATATTTCAGTTGAGTTCCAAAAAAAACATACAACGGGACCAGTGTAGTCCCATAACAAACTAATGACTCTTATGAGCCGGTTCTTTTAATGATTCACTCAAAAAGACTCATAACTTAGAATCAGCCTGACGAATTCTATAATGAATGAACAGTGAATCCGTTTTGAATCAATAGCTATCTCACTCAGTTACTCAGTAACAAGTTATCGTTAAATTGTTGTGTACTCAGTGTAAATATATAAACTTGTTATATATATATATATATATATATATACACTAGGTCGGAAGCAAACGATGATAAGAGATATCATCAAAGTCAGAAATAATAGTTATAACTGCGCCAGGTCCCTGGAGTGCGTAAAATAGCCCTACAACTCTCTGTACCGCACTTCCTGTACGCAATGGGCATACAGTAGTGCTATGACCTCTCATTGTATCCTCAAATCAGCCCTCCCTGATCTAAAACTGCAAAAGCACGACACACTGAAAACGAATGCAAAGAAGCACTGGAGAAACATTCGAGAAATTTGACAGAATCCACCGTACCGTTTCAAACATTTTAGGATGTCCGACGCAATCTGAGGAGGATTCTAGCAGATTGTCTCTGATGAAGGCTGCTTGTCCTTTAGAAAGAACTTTTCGTAATAATTTTCTCGGCACTCCAAGAGCTCTTCGTACAGAATCCGGCGACAATTCCGTTCCGAATATAACGCCGGTGCAAACGCAGCGCTATATAGGTCGCTGTGGCTTTAAAAACTCGCTTAAAACACAGACCTGCTATAGACACTTTCCACAAAAGCTACACAGGGGAGTCAGTCAAGGCTGCGTCCTTACCTTGGAAGACATAGCTGTAAATGTATCTTCAGCCCTCTTTAAAACATGAGATCGATCGTGGCGTGTCTTAGCCTCGCTTTTTTTCTTTCTTGCTCCTTTTTTGTTGAAGCGTGAGAGTGCGTTGAAGGCACAGCGTTCCAGCCCGAATAACAGAGGACAGCTGAACAAGAATTCTTGCTCAAGGCTCTCCAAACGCCCCGGGGCAGGATTAGGCTACAATTAGCTCAACCCTGCCTGAGCTGGGGCGAGTTATAAGAACAACATTTGATCTTGCTATTCACATTTGGAAGTAGCTATGCGTATATATGTGTTTTAATCGCATTTATCGTCATTTGCCGCGTCTGAACAAATAAGATATGTGCATGCGCGAGGATAACGGTTAGGTTACCTGTGTGCATGTCTTTGGCTTCAGCGAGCAAAAGAGAATCTTTTATTTTAACCGCTTTAGTCTATACTGTATTATGAATAATTTCTTTTTTTATGTTTCTATCCCAGCTATTCTTGCGGGGATATGAGAATTTATCATCTAAATTTAGTTTTTAAATGTTTCTCTCAGCGTTATAATAATGTTCTGCTGGCCATGAAAACTAAATGACGTATATCGATATGCATTGTGCCTCTGCGAAAGGCGCCCACACAACCGCCTCGAGCCAAACGCGCCATTTCAATTTTTTGCGCGCGGCTAGATAGAGATGTCTGGCTTGATGGCACACAGCTTTCAGGTGGAAGACAGGCTCATTGTGCTGAAAAGAAAAAGGTTTTGTACAAAAAGGATATTTGACAGTTTTAGCCCTTTGTAGTAGTGTTCTACTTCTAACGAAAATGTTGACATCTGGCGCCAACCAGTGACCAAACTGAAAGCTAAATACGTTTTTACAACATTTCCACAACATTTTTGTTGCAATTAGGTCATGTAGCAAGACAATGCTAACTAAAATAGGCTAAAAAAAATATTAAATACCGAATTAATAAACTAAAACAAATCATTTTAGAAACTGAAAAATGTCTAACGGTCGAAATGTCTTCAACCGTCATATATGTTTAACCGTCAAGATGTCTTCAACCGTCAGTAGCCTATATGTCAGACGTCAATGTTTTCGACGAAAACAAAACATGCCAAACTTGAGGAAAGCTTTAACTTGATTTGTACATATACTGGGGGGAAATAATCTTAGTTCATGACATAAAAACACTTTTAAAACTGGCAAACATTTTTTTTTTAAAAAGATCAAATTTTGACACAAATTAGCTTAAAGTCATTTAAAATTAGGTAACGTTGCAAGAAACTAAAATAGGCTAAAAATATATATTAAATACTGAATTAATAAACAAACAAATCGTTTTAGAAACTGAAAAATGTCTAACGGTCGAAATGTCTTCAACTGTCGGTCTACGTCAGACGTCAATGTTTACGACGAAAACAAAACATGCCAAACTTTAGGAAAGCTTTAACTTAATTTGTACATACTGGGGGGAAATAATCTTAGTTCATGACATAAAAACACTTTTAAAACTGGGAATTCAAACATTTTTTTTAAAAAAAGATCTAATTTTGACACAAATTAGCTTAAAGTCATTTAAAATTAGGTAACGTAGCAAGACAACACCAACTAAAATAGGCTAAAAAAAAAATTAAATACTGAATTAGTAAACAAACAAATCGTTTTAGAAACTGATAAATGTCTAACGGTCGAAATGTCTTCAACCGTCATATGTGTTTAACCGTCAAGATGTCTTCAACCGTCATATATGTTTAACCGTCAAGATGTCTTCAACCGTCAGTAGCCTATATGTCAGACGTCAATGTTTTCGACGAAAACAAAACATGCCAAACTTTAGGAAAGCTTTAACTTAATTTGTACATATACTGGGGGGAAATAATCTTAGTTCATGACATAAAAACACTTTTAAAACTGGGAATTCAAACATTTTTTTTAAAAAATTTTTAAAATTTTTTTTTAATTTTGACACAAATTAGCTTAAAGTCATTTAAAATTAGGTAACGTTGCAAGAAACTAAAATAGGCTAAAAAAAATATATTAAATACTGAATTAATAAACAAACAAATCGTTTTAGAAACTGAAAAATGTCTAACGGTTGAAATGTCTTCAACCGTCGGTCTACGTCAGACGTCAATGTTTACGACGAAAACAAAACATGCCAAACTTGAGGAAAGCTTTAACTTCATTTGTACATATATTGGGGGAAAGAATCTAAATTCATGACCTAAAAACACGTTTAAAACTGGGAATTCAAACAATGGAGGCAAACGAGAACAAATTGTGAATTAAGATTTCCATAAATAAATAATTAAAATAAATTAGGCCTATAATTTATTTCAGTTCAGTAGTTTCGCAAAAGGTAAATGTGATAGAACCCTTAATTTGTCACAAATTTGAATTTAAAAAATATATATATTTTCCAATTACCTTCAAAAATCTTTTGGCACAGAGCTAATGTTATCACCTTCAACATAATAGCCCACATTCTCGAGTGAAAACACAGCAAAGCAAATCTGTTTGTATACAGGAATATGTTGCAAACTATTTGGACTTAACAGCCGAGTTTTTTCTCGCCTTTGGCTGAAATTAGTTTCCCACATCAGACGAGCAGCAGGAAGACAAGATATTTTTGTTCAATTAAAGGAACAAGCCCGGAGTTAGTTCAATTACTTGACGCTGGAGGAAGATGTAAATTTAAAGATTTAAATAGCTTAGAATGTTGCCTCGAGCGCCTGCACTTCATTTCCTTAATTTACAGAGAGATGAGGGGAGTAATGGTTATCCCAATGATGTGCATCATGCCAACAAACTATATATCTGAGTAACATTTACTATCCCTGGTCTTACAGTTGAGCTCGAGTCCAATAAAACAGCCTGAAGAAAGAAAAACAAACGCGCCCTGGTTATCAATATAGCAGCTAAAGCTAAAACTTTCTCAATTCACATGAACTAATTTAGCCTCAATGATCTGTGAGACTTTATAACATTAATATTAACATTGTTAATTTATAACAACTAATAGTATTTAAATTATAGTGTTAAAATTTAAATGATATTAAATTATGTAGGCTAGTCGCGTATTTTTTATGTATATATATTTCTAATATGATGAATTATTACACATATGGGGACATGAGCCACTTTTTGCCAAGAGAGATCATTGTAATACCTGTGCAATATTCATAAATGCATTAATAAATCGAGGTTTTCTTTCTCAAGTCGTTTTCAGATGACTGTGTCCCTCATTGAACCACAGCGCCATCTGCTGGACATGACTTGCAACAACATCTCACCTTCTCACCTGAAAACAACTTTCAACATTTTTTGATGCTGTTGCATTTTGTCTACACTTCTTTTGGTAATTAGATTTTCCACAGTCTTTTTGTAATAACTTAATTTCTAAAAGTTACTTCAGAGCTTATTCTGTTGCCTCCAGGTCCTTCCATTCCAAAACCCAATCATACGGAGAGACTAATTTTTCTCTTTTCAGCCCCCCCACCCTCCTTTTTAAATATGATTTTGGTGCTGAAGAAAGAAAAATGAAGATTTTCTTTGTTCTGTCTTCCACGTGACAAATGGTAGCTGATTTGATGTGCCCTTTGAGTCTGTAGATTGTGAGAGAACAGGATGTCAAAGCCTCAGGCTCTGTGAGATAAGGAGGGGGTAACGAGGGGGTGGAGCTAAAAAAGCCGCAGTTGCTCCAGGCGGCAGAGGACTTATTGGAGTGGGAGGACAAGATGTAAAGATCAACACCAGTTTTGACTGCTGCTTTTGTTTCCAATGCTGGGGTAAAGTAGCAAAAAATATATAGGCCGGTATTATAAAAAATAATAATGTCTTATGAAACAGTTGCTAAACTGAAGCTCAGGATACAGCCAGGGTAAAATGTTCAGTGAACACGGACTTAATAAATATGTGAACTACTGATTTGCTTTTAAATTATTTTATAACCTTACCTGTATATTTCTTGAAGCTTCCGCTAAGAAAAAATAATCCATTACAATGTACAAAACAATCAGCCTAGCAACTAGACAAACATGCAACAATATTATTATTAACAATGAATCTAAGGAGATCATTGTCACTGTAATTGATAACTGAGACGCAAGATGGCGACAGTTGCGTTTGTGATGGGTGTGAAAGTGAAAGTAGCATCGCGGATTAGCGCTCTGACACAGCGTTGCCATGAATAACGGCAAATATTAATAATATAAATTAATAATCAGACCGCCAGATGGCGCAATCGACCAATCAGAAGCAAATCGGCATGAAAGTAGTTTCGCGTAACTCTATCCCAACTTTCATTGACCAAGGAGTTTGACTGACATGTAACACAACCAATCACAGTTCCGCGTCATGTTTAGTGGCGAGAAAATGTAAAGTCAATGTCCCGACAATAACAGCCCATTCAAGAACGTTGTGCAAGTTTACTGCAACAATGGAGCCGCGAACTTCACATACTCTTGAAAATCCAGCGTTTATTTGATCCTGATACGCGCTCGTTGTCACAGTTGTAAACATGACGGCGCTCTTCTTTCATGAGGGGGTTTGGCCTCATGGTATTTGTTTCTAGGCGGACCGTTAAAGAACGCGACACACGTCTCCCGGACATCCTGTAGAGTTCAACCAACCAGATGACAACTTCGAAAATCCTGAAGTGTTTCCAGTTGTGTGCCATATGCATCAGACATTCAGCCAACGGTCCGTGGGCGTGACGCCTGAGGCTGAGACTAGCATGAAAGTGAAGCTGCGATAGTCTTTTCTTCCCCATTGTGACATATATAACAGCTTCTGGGATGAGGGAAAAAAATTTGTAGGGCAGGACTGGATTTGTGGAGGATATTTACACCATGTCGAAATTACTATAAAAGCGTTCACATCCTTGTAGAACTCATAATTATAAGTTGTAAATTGGGAATTTTCTGAGAGCTCTGACTTGTACCACCTGACCGCAGATTCAAATTGGAATTGATAGTGTTGCTACAGAAACACATAATCCTGAGTCTGACAACAGCTCTGAGTAGAATGTCACGTGTTTTTATCTCGTAATTACGACATGGCGTGAACGCCGCAATTGACCCTTCGCCAGGGGTTTGATTGACAGGCGATCTAACCAATCATAACGCCGAGTCCGCTATTTTGTCCGACAAAGCAGTCAGGGGAGTTAGTAGATTAACGCCGGTGGACTTGAACTTGAAAAATGGTATGTTCTGACATCTTTCCGCAGTTGAAACAACATTCCTTCTCATGTTCATTCATGTTTATTTGATGCTATGAACTAGTAGGAAGAGATGATCGGTTCACGAGCCGCTTGAACTGGGGCGCTACAGCAATCTGTCACGACACATTAAAGAGCCACAAAACAGTATTGATTAAATTTCTTTAAAATGACAAAATTTTAAATTTGAGACTTTGTTTCACATCAAAAGTAACCTGCTCTGTCTTGTCTGTCGACCCGTTATCAGTTTCCTCTTTGCTCCGTGATGTATTTTTCACTGCGTGAGAACATGATGTGTGGTGTGAGAGCGGCATGGCTTGTCGGACATAGCAACAGTAATTTAAGGGGGCGGGTCTTTGCGAATGGTCAATTAGTCTTGCTCTCCGCCGAGACACACGTCATGAAGAGAACAGATGTTGTTTTAAGGGGGAGGGGAGGTTAACATTTTGATTAAAGATTTCGAGTTCACTTGAATAAAAAAAAAAGAAAAGATGTGCATGGATAAATCATTTACAGTGAGCAATGCAACATTGTGCAAAAAAGTAAGAACTGTCCATTTAGATTTCATGGTGACTTTAAAGTAAGTGCAGCGCGGCCATGTGGTGTGCGGTGGTATTTTAAAATAAGGAGGCAAAATAAACATAACATAAAAAAGAGAGAACAAATACAATTCTATTTTGTATTTTTACACTATGTATTGTTCTTTTTATTAAAACCAAGTATAAATTTCATCAGGTTAGTGTTTTTACGCATTTTTACATTTATTCCAAAATAATAACTAACGGCAGTAACAATTTAAACAATATATATTATTTGTGAACTAATGTTCAGCTTTTCTTTTCAATAGTCAACTTATTTTCAACAGTCATCAAGCTTGTACACACTGGTCACTGACACAGACGAAGATGTACCTTTAATTTCCCCAAGCTGATTCCGAACTAAAAACCCCAACAGTCATCATGTTTTCAGGCCATTTCAAGTTTGATTTTTTAATTCTCAATAATTACCCCCATCAAACTCACTGCACGCTTTAGGGGGTCTGTTTAAAGTCAATGAGCTGAGAGGAGGCAAGCCTCCCGCTGTAACTTTACCTGCGGGTGTCACTGTTGGACCGTGTTACTTTATAAAAATGATTGACAGTTACACTTTTATGTCACATTTTGTAATATTTGTGTTGTTTTATTTTTGTAATATGGATTATTTTCTCATCCAGTTTTTTTGAGAAGACACTGCCTGCCTTGCCTCCTCGGAGGAAACGCCACTTGTGATTCGATTCGACCAAAACGCATCTTAATACCAGGTGTAAACAGGGCCCTAGTGCAGTGGTTCCCAACCACGTTACTGGAGGCCCCCCAACACTGCACATTTTCCATATCTCCTTTGTCTGACACACCCATTTCTGGTCTTGGAGTCCCTGCTAATGAGCTGATGACCTGATTCAGGTGTGCTTGATTAAGGAGACATGCAAAATGTGCAGTGTTGGGGGGCCTCCAGGAATGTGAGATAAGGAGGGGGTAACGTGCAGTGGCACTAGGGCCCTGTTTACACCTGGTATTAAGATGCGTTTTGGTCGAATCGAATCACAAGTGGACGATGCTAAATGCAGGTGTAAACGGGGTGTAAAACGTTTTAATCTTATCCACTTTCAACCACTTCCGGAGGTAGTCGAAAATGCATTCGACCGGATTGCGTTCATGGTGTAGACACTCATGTGGTTGAAAGTGTTCGAACAGCTGCTAAAGACCGCCTACTCTCCACCTACTGACACAATAAACATTATCGGAAGCGCGCAAAACAGACGTGATTTAAACTTTTCCGGCTAAATCCATAAGTTCGGGTTGAAGATGAAAAATGTACTAAGCACAATGTTCTCTAAACATTTATTTTTTCTAACATGCACTCAGAGCAGAAACGAAAGCTGATGATCTCTGTAAGTTTTCCAGACATCTCCAGTTGTGTTCATATGCAAACTGCACGTCGTTATTTCGCCTATTATATCGAAAGATCTGAAAAAGCCCATACATTTACCCGCCCATAGACCTGCCCCTCAAAAACATCAGGACAGAAGTGATCGAAAGTGGACATAAGAGACGGATTAAAACACCAGGTGTAAACGGGTACGTGTCTCTTGTCCACTTGTGATCTGATCGACCAAAACGCATCTTAATACCAGGCGTAAACAGGGCCTAGGAGACTAGAAATGACTGGTATTTTATACATCATTATAACAATAAAAAAGGCAATAATGCAGAGATGTCATCAAACTAACATTAAAAGATGGTGCTAACATTTATTGATATACAGAAAATGTCATAAATGTGAAAGTAAGGCAAAGGTGTAGCAGGTCATGCTCTAATACATGACATACTGTAGACAAACTGTTCTTATACATTCACAAAATTTCGATTTTATCATTACCAGATGTACCAGACCAAATCCAGCAACAATCTACAAATGTCACGTAACATTGTTGAAAATGTTTCAGTGTGTTATATTGAGTAAAGTGATAAAGAAAAGCTGGACTAGTGCTAAAACCACTTTCCTGCAACACTTTAATTAATAACATCATGAAACTCTTAGTAGTCTATTCTATTATATTCTAGGCAGTCTGAGAAAACATGACACACTAAGCCAAATCACACATAACATGTGTTAAAGGGATAGTTCACCCAAAAATGAAAATTGTACTCACTCACGTTCATGTGAGTAACCTTCACATTCATTACTGACCTTCACCATTAATTCCAAACCAATATGGCTTACCCTTTTCTGTGGAAAACAAAAGAAGGTATTCTGTTTTTTTAATTTGTTGTTGTTGTTGTTTTTGTCCAGACAATGAAAGTCAATGGGGTCCAATGTTGGTTTGGACCCCATTGACTTTCATTGTACTTAAAATAAGTACATTCTTTACAATATTTTCTTTTTTGTTCACACAGGTTTGGAATGACATAAGACAAATTATGACATAAGAGTAAATTATGACCAAATTTTCAGTTTTGGGTGAACTATCCCTTCAAAGGATTTCTTACTGAATAGAATTAAATAGGTTTTGTAAATAACAAGATAAACGCAAGGACCAGCCTGCAGATATAAATATAGTGTGATTAATATTTAACATTAAAATTTGTTAACAAATAAACAACATTTTAAAGTAATAAAATAACCTCACTAAGACAAAATATGAACATCAGGCCAACACACAAGTTCATCAGATAACTGTAAAAGGCCTCAGTATAAATCTTTAAACGGTTTGGAGTAGTTGAACATCAAATAATCCATGTAATAAAAGTCATATGTCCTTTGTCTCTCCGTCACATTTAGCTGTGCAAAATATCTCTTTGTGATTTCCGAAGATGTCCTTTCTGCATTAGGGTTCCTGTCTTTAAAACTAGGGAATGTTAAATTGCTAGGAGCACCGATATTTCTCAAAAGGAAATTGGCTTCTTCCTCCATAGTCTCAAATTTCCCAATGAAATCATAGTCCAGCAGACAGGGGCTGCAGAGATGTCCAACAGGCTCCCAGTGGATGTCCATGCCAACCGGCCGATGCACATCTAACAAATACTGGATGAACTCCTTGAAGGTCACACCCTCTCCTGTGCGTAAGGCATACTGCGTCGCATTGCTGCGGTATCTTGAGATGATGGGCTTCCCAAACACTGGGTGGTAGTACGAGTTTGGACTCTCAAACTTGTCCCGAAAAGCAGACACTAGCCTTTCGAAAGGTTCCCTCAGGAACAGGACTTTGGTGTAGGTCTTCAGACGCCGGATGATGCCCTTTTGATTGAACGAGTCTAGACGCTTGAGGTGATTCCCATAATGCACCTCGTCATGTTGGATCTCTCCTGTGGAAGAAGCGAGACCTTGAAGCACCATGAGCACCCTCTTCCAGTTGGAGCAGCCCGCCTTAGGCACCTCACAGTAGAGGAGTTTGTGCTTGTCCTCCACAAAGATACGGGACACGTGCATGCGGGTTATAGTCTGTTTAGCGGTTCCGCTTGTGTATTTGGCACATACCTCTCTCATAAGCCTCAGACGGGAGCTCTGCACCTGAGTCAGTCGCTCTGGACTGTTCCTGATCTGGCCAGGAGGGTCAGCGTTGAGCTGCTGGACAAGTGGGTTGCTCTTAAGGAGGAGTTTACGGTGGCTCTTTGTGACATGGGAAGCAGTGATGTCTCTAGGGTTGATTAGAGAAGAACGCTGGACCCATGGGAAGACCGGAAGTTGCACTGGTTGCACAGGTCTAGGAAAGTTGTCTTCTGTTGGATCAGGCTGTCTGTCATTGTCAAGACAATAAGGACACTGTTCCTGAAAGGTAGAGAATGAGAGTAGTCAGCAACAATAGTTGTGTTTCTTCAACTTCAGTTGTGTCTAAAAAATAATGACTTTATTCAACAATTTCTTCTCTTCCATGTCAGTCTCTGATGCTGTTCACATTGTAGACACAGTGCAGCGCTTCCGGGTTCTACGTCAGAACACCGGCTCATTATTGGCCAGCTCCTGCATCAGCATCAGCATCACACACATGCGTTGTGCTGCTCACGTGAACAGCGTCAGCCAATACTGAGCCAGCGTTCTGACATAGAACCTGAAAGCTGCACTGTGTTTACTACATGAAAAGCATAGGAGACTGACAGGGAAGAGAAGAAATTGTTGAATAAAGTAATTATTTTTGTTTGTTTTTTTGCGCACAAAAAGTATTCTCGTCGCTTCATAACATTAAGGTTGAACCACTGTAGTCACATGGACTATTTTAACGATGTGTTTACTACCTTTCTGGGCCTTGAAAGTGGTAATAATGTTGCTGGCTATGTGTGGTTCAGAAAACTCTAGGATTTCATCAAAAATATCTTAATTTGTGTTCTGAAGATGAATGAAGGTCTTACAGGTGTGGATCGACATGAGGGTGAGTAATTAATGACAGAATTTTCATTTTGGGGTGAACTAACCCTTTCAATACACTTTTAAAATTACACTTTGCAACAATGTCAGATCAAAAGATTGAATTTTAAAAGACATTAAAATCATTATTTTTTCATAATATTTTTTTTTTTTTGTATTTCAAAGTACACTTATTTTGATGTGTTGACTAAAATACTAAAGCACATGTAAAATACTTGATTATATTTTTAACTGTAGTGTGTTATTCAATTTTACATTTAAAGTTAATATATTTTAAATGTACTAAATTTCAACTTCCTCGTTACAAATATGTAAATACATGATACAAAAGTTTTAATAGAAATAACATTAAAGTACGTTTTAGTTTACCATAAATGCTTGTCAGTACATAAAATTCCAAATAGAGATATGCTTAAAGGGTTAGTTCACCCAAAAATGAAAATTCAGTCATTAATTACTCACCCTCATGTCGTTCCACACCTGTAAGACCTTCGTTCATCTTCAGAACACAAATTAAGATATTTTTGATAAAATCCGATGGCTCAGTGAGGCCTGCATTGACAGCAAGATAATTAACACTTTCAAATGTATGTATGAACGAAGGTTTTACGGTTGTGGAACGGCATGAGGGTGAGTAATTAATGACAGAATTTTCATTTTTGGGTGAACTAACCCTTTAAGTTCTACTTAAGAGAGTCAAAAAGGAACTCTTAAGGTCAGCTAAAATTTAAACTATAAAACGGTTTCATTTAATTGCAATTAAGATACAAAAACTTTACATTAGTTTGCACTTAAGTATATTAAGTATCCAAAAAAAAATAAAATGTTTTCACAAAGGCATTTATGTTACAGGGGTTTATTTTTTATCAAATCCTTTTTTCTTTTGTTCTATGAAGTTCCTATTAAAACTGATTTTAAAAAGATTTTTGTTTCCCATACCCAGACTTTTAATCTTAAACTATAAAAAGCCATTATAAATATATGAGTATTATGTGGTTAAAACTATGATAAACTAAATAATCTAGGCAAGGCAAGGCAAGGCAATTTTATTTGTATAGCACATTTCATACACAATGGTAATTCAAAGTGCTTTACATAAAGAAGAATAATAAAAATAGAACATAAGGAATAGAAATAACAGTAAAAACAGAATTTTGCTATCTGGATGGAAGAGCTAGGAAGTCTTAGGGAGTTTTTTGTTGTTTTTGTTGTCCGTCAGAGTGGATCTAAACGGATCTATCCATCAGAGCGGATCTGAATGGATGTTCTTACATTTCACACACACACCGCTCTCACACAAACACAACATCCCCAAATCGCAGTTCTTCAACTCATTCCCTTACGACCTTAAATCTTATGACCACTCAACGTTAAGTTACATTCTATCCTCCTTCCCTACATGCCAATTCTTTCTGCATTCACCTTCTTTTCCTTCTGTCTGCTTCTTCTAGATTTCACTTTCTTCCTAATTCTCCCAGCTCTTTCAACCAGACAGCAATATTTAAAATGCATTAAAAGTCAGAATAACAAGATGATACATAAAAGATATAAAATACATTAAAAATTAAATAAAAACAGGAAAAGGAATTAAGAGAATAAAAAAAGATAATATGTCTAAATAATATAATATCTAAATAAAGCATTTAATATTTATTGTGTAAAAATGATTTATATAACTTTTTAAATATATATATATATATATATGACTGTCACAGTTATTTTCAAAAAGTGTGAAAATATCATTTAATTGACTGTATTTAAGATACATAAATACAAGCTATGAAATTATTCTAAGTAGTGAAACGGAGTATTGCCATTTTATTCCAAACATGTTAAAAAATGTCATTTTTACACAATGTTTTGTCAAACACAAAACATTTAATTTGAGATGTGGTGAAAATGACACTAGCTTTTAGTCAAAATTCTCTGCTGGATATTGCTAGCAGACAAATTAAATAAGCAAATTAAATTGAATAAACTAGTGAGAGTGTGAAAAGTATATTTTAAAAGAGTACAGTATCTAAAAGTCCACATGGCTAAAAGACAAACTACAGGCCATCAAAAGAAAATACATCAACACAGGAACTATTTAATGGCCTCTATAAGCATTTACAAGAGAAGCTTGTGCTTTTAAAGTCTCGTCTCTGCAATGGCAACCACCAAGTGGTGCTAGCGCACAATAATTCCAGCACATGACTGAAGCAGGCGCTTGGGAAAAACCTTGTAAATTGTTCAGACGAATAAGCTTACCTTTCTTATGGCCTGCACTTGGGAGAATGTGACCTTTGCACCTGAGGGAAACAAAAGAGAGGGAACGTTAAGATGACATTTCGGGCTTATCCATTTTTACAACCCATGTACCATGAAAGTGAACTTTTGGGTTCAGGAATTTTTATCGAGCTGCTTACATTCAAAGCGCAACCAACGAGAAGTTATACTGAGACCGCAGTCCACCCGAATGTGCTGAAATAAAGGAGCATATGGCTCAGCAAAGTGGTGTCCTTGTTTTAGTTTTTGCCTCGTACATAGACGAAGTGAAGAGAAAGGGCGGGCGGACGGAGGGAGGTTGACTCCTGTGGTCGACTGCTAATGTTTATGTGCCATTGCTTGCAGCAGCTCCAGATGGTCTCCCAGCAGCCTGACAAACATCATCTTGACATCAAAGGTTATTGTGTATGAACAGAGGTGTGTGTCAAAAGATATTCGTTAGTATTCACCATGGGAAAAGTCTGCAGTCAGAAGTCCAGATTAGAAGATGGCCTGAGTCATACTGAATCAGACTTTGCAGCTCTGGCAGAGATGTCTCAATGCTTTGACACTGACCTATGGAAGGGCAGAGACTAGCATCGATTAGATGCCAAAGCCATGACACTTCTCGTTGATAGATTCATTGCAGGAGGCGGCCTGACTCGGGTTTGAGAGCAGGATATTTACAGGCCAGGAGAAGGGGCTGGGGAGATGACTGTCCTTTCCAGGGATGCTTTTTCTACTGTAATCTGTTTATACATTAAATCATAACTGACTTTGTTTGCTTTTTTAATGCACGTCTTACTGTGAATGTTTCAGTGGTGCGTATTATTCCAAAGAAAAACTGTCCTTGTAATCTTTTAATGTTAGTTTACACACAGTTCACAAGTAAAAAAGGCAGTGAGATATGGCGCTATGACCAAAGATGTCCGTCTAGCACGTTTACATAGAAAAAAGGTTCAAAAGACTGCATTGGAACACAAAGTTGCACCTTTACTCTTCCTCTGAAACTTTCCTGCATACTTCAGGATTGTACACTGCAACTAAAATGGTCACAAATTAGTCACATGACCAAAATAATAAACTTGTCGATAACTCTGTGTTTCCTGCACAAAACATTGATGTCCAATTTGCGACCAAATGACACTAAGATGAATCATTCAGAAATTTTATTTAGTTCACAACTGCCTGGTTGAACAGCGAGTGATGTTTCTGTAAACCCGGAACTGTTAGTCACATTAGTCTGTTTACTGACTATGACATTGACAAAACAATTAAAAATCAATTAGTTCCTGATGGATAAAATCAAGTCCTGACCTAAATTTCGCCTGTTTAATATTCTCACTCCAAAATCCATATTACAGAGGTAAAATGGGTTGTGAAAGGCAATTCAGCTAATCTTGTCTGATCTATCTTGTATAATGCTATCTTGCTATCTTGTATAATGTGTAACAATGCTAATGAAACCTGTTTAGTGTATATAATGATTACAAATATATACATAGAGTCATATTTGTCTTCACAGAGTTCTGGAAAACAATACAGTTCATTGCATTGGTGTGTAAACCTACATGTAATCAGATTTGGAGGTTTCCTTTAATGAGGGCACTGTATAGGTTGTAATTTCCCATAGATGAGTGAGGGTATGAATTTCAAAGAGCATCTGCAAAATATTCATGGTGTTTCTTCTCTTTTATTCATAAATTCATAAAATCCTGCTGGTGAGCCCGTTTTATCCTGCACAATTTGTGTCATAATGCATTATTTCACTTAATACTGTATACTAACAAACTCTGCATATTCTGTCACAAAATTATGCCATTTAGATATGAAGGGCCCATCCATGTCACTGCAGATAAACAAAATATAATCGAAGTTTAAAAATACAGTGAATCAACCATGTATAAACCCAATTATTTGGCTAAAAATCAGTCATGAATTATTAAATGAAGCATATTTTCCAAAATGATGTGGGTCGGGATGTTATACTAATAGTAAGTGATAGAGAGCTATTACCGTTACAAATACCATTAATATTAAAAACACTATTACATGTAATATTATATTGCTATTATATGCTGAATAATGTTTCACTATATTCAAATATTCTGAAAATTAAACCAGTTCCTGTTAGTTTATTAAAGTTTATTTACTAGTAAAACAAGTTTTTACTAGTTTATTAAAATGGAAATAATGAGACATTGGAATGGGATTGTGCATTAATGTTTTTTTTTTTCTCATTTAACTTAATATTTTTATTTAAAATGTAAATTATATAAATAATCCCCATTGAGTCTTATTTCTATGGCATTATTTTATAGATCTATCGAATTTCTGTTGATCCTATTTAACGTAAGTAAATAGCTTTCCATATATGCCAAATTGTGCCTTTATTTAGTGCATTAGAACACAAAAATGCATTTCTGCGAGAATAGGCCTTTACTCTTCCTATGAAATTTTTCGTTCATGACCCTTCAGGTCTCTACACTTCAACGTAATTGGTCACAAATTAGTCACATGACCAAAAATATAAACTCGTTGATAACCCAATGTTTTCTACACAAAACAACAATGTCCGATTTGCGACCAAATAACTCTTACGAACTAATGTGTCAGTCAAATTTATTTAGTGTTCATCCTCAATATTGCTCAATTATTGAACTTGCTACAATTCAGAGATGTTAAAGTTTTATTGTAAAGTTAAAAAAATGAATACCAAGCAGCACAAAATGGAACAAAAGATAGTATATGCGCTCAAACGGATGCACAGTCTTGTGCGTTGACCCGACTGCATGCAATTCTCTCACGCTCTATGGGTCTGCAAGATCTCTCACTTGAGTGGGATGAAGTGAGACAGGGAGGAAAGGAGAAGGCAGGAGAGATTGTGTGAAAGATAACAGACGATCCCTGTAAACAGCTAATGTCTTTGCCGCTGCGCGTCTCCCTCCTGCTGGCACCGGCAGATCACTCAGTTCTATTAGATCAGAGTCTCGTCAGAGACGGCCGACCTAAACGACATGAGGTGAAGCAGGAGAGCGACGCTGCTGCACGGTGGGAGCTGGCAGTAATGGAGCACTGCAGACAGCCTCGCTCCCGATGACTTCACAGCTTATGAATAACTCAAATCACGGGAAGGGAGCAGGAACACGGAACGAGGGACTCTCACTGGTCCCACCACCGTCTGATCTTCTAGAATGCTCCAGTACCCGCTAGTCCTAACCAAAGTTACGTTTTTATAAAAGAAACTGAAAAAACATTGTAACATACTTCTTGTAATGTAAACCAATGACGTTTTGGAAGTACTTGTCACGGTGGAGTCGGTGTCCCTTTGTAAAGAAACATGTAATATGCATGCGCATGATGTCACCGTTTTCACAAATTCGCGTTTTTGTAGTTTACACGGAGACGATAACAGTATCGTTTTCAAAAACTTGCATATTAAAACTTTAAAAAAGTTTGTGTTTTCAGACCCCCAAAACACCGTTGTCGTGTAAATGAACGACCAAAACACATGGTGTCATGTAATTGGCCTCTAAGGGCAATGAATACACAAGATAATGAGGAAATAAACAAGACACAGGTGATAACGATGAGAAACCATGGAAACAAACTAGCAATGGGAACAAAGGAAACAGGAAAACAAGAACAAACTAGGAGTCCAAGAAAACTGAACAAACAAAAACTGACTGGTATTCTTTATAGAACAATCTAGTAATGTTTGTCTATTTGGTGTAATTTTGCACTTTCTTGTCACTTAAAATTATGTTTACGGTGAATAAAATTGTTGGCGTGTTGCTATTTTGAGGCAACTAAAAACGACTGCACCACTGACCAACAAAAACCTGGTCTAAAGTCAATGGCCCTGTAATTTTTATTTATTTTTTTGTTATTTAAAGGGCGTGTTAGTGATATGCGCCTATAGGCGGGTGCACAACAAGCGTACACTTTGCTTGTTACACACACAGGGATGTGCAGCAGCACACAAACATTTTTAAATATTAAAAATAAAAGGATTACAATGTAAAATATTATTATTATTTGCATAAAGATAAAAATGCCTACATGTCATAATGGTTAGTCATTGCATATATCAGAATTACCTAGTTGCAGTAATGATGAATGAAATTGGCTAATTATTTGACCAATCATGGCAATACACATATATTTAAACTGACTCGTCAGGCTGAGGGTGTCTATATTCAACCATGTAAATAGCAATCCACCATGGTGCAAGCGCACCTGGCTTTTAAAAGGAATGGGAGATGGCACTTTGATTTATTGTTACTCCCAAAACATACCCATGACTCATTAAGAGAATAGGTACAACCCTTTTGGACCACACCTGCCGTGCCGATCATTTTTTCCGTCAGTAAACTACAAAAAGTGCACCTGCTTCAGACCATGAGCTTAGATCGATAAAACAGGGCCCAATTAGTTACTTTTATAGGAGAAGTGCAATAATATGACCTAAAATTTCACAACACTAACAGCAGATAACCATCGTATGAAATAATATATCCTCTTGTTGGGTTTTTTATGCCACATGCTATTGATATGGATTAAGATACTCCCTCACTGATGCTCGAGAGCAGCTATATACATATAAAGTTATACAACAGACATCTGAAGAGGCAGAGAAGAGCAAAAGCAAGCAGAGTGCCTGTCACATCTAATGCAGGAGCTCTTTATTTACCACGGTACAGCTTTCTACAAAATCAAATCAATATGTCATAAACATGGCGACAGTCTCCGGCATGATGAGATGTTACGGATTTGACAGAAACAGAGAAGCAAGGTTTATGCTCGAATAACAGCAGAAGGGGTCAAAGTTTGACTGGTTAGTAAGGTCCAGTTAGTCTCTATAACTAAAAAGTCCACAAAATCAAAACAACAAAATGTTACTATATTTATGTCACTATGATTACGGATATTTTATAACATACTTTCTATATACAAATACATTGGACTATTGTTTAAAATTTAGAGGGCAACAAAGTATCCTGTGTCGAACCACGGAGACCAATAATGAGGCTAAATTTGGTGGTAAAATACGCAGCTGTCAACATCTCCATTGGCACACTGTGTGAGATATGGTGACTGACTATAATAATGGTTTCCTGATATTAGTCCTCTTCATTAGACTTAATGCACTGTGAAAAACTCACATCATTTTCACACAACTGATTTGTATGCCTGTCTAACCTTGTTAGAATCCAGCAACAACTAAATCAGGAAGACTTAGTCTATTGCTATAAATGATGGTAAATATGCCAATTGGTGTATTAGAGATGAGTTTAATTCACCTTGAAATACAAACTCAACTTGAGGGCATGCTCAGTTTCAACTGTCTATATAAGCAAAGATGCAGCAAGGAAACAGCTTATATCAGGTATCAAAGCAAGATGTGTTTATAAGAATGAAAAAAAAGTTAAGATGTGTTTGCCAGACAGACAGTGGGCGTATAAGTGTGTATATGTGTGTTTCTTTCAAATAACTTTAAAACTCTGAACTGAGTAGAAGAATTTCACCTTGCTTTGGAAGTATTTGTTGCCTGGCTACAGGAATATGAATTTAAAAAATAGTAATAACGTATAAAAATGTATCATCTTTAATGGAGTGTCTATTTACACTAAGTGCAAAAGCGTCCCTTGTTGGCAAACGCTATTTACACTAGCTCCGCCCACCAACGTCTGGTTGGGCCAAGTATTAAAAAAGACACACAGAATTAAACGTCTTCAGTGGAGCAACAGTAGTGAGTAAGGCTTGCAGATCTGGCTTTTAACGCAATCGACGCAGGTTTGAATCCGCCTTTTTCCGAGCTCACATTTATTTTCAATAAAAATTCAAATGATGTTCTAAAAATGGAAATAAACTTCGAACGAGTGTTTAATCATATTAAAAGTGTTTATTGGGTAGGGTTAAGTGAAGGTGTAGGGAGGGTTTTTATTCACCCAATAAGGCAGCATCCATTTAATAATTGTAATAAATATATATATATATCATGTACAGTCTATGATATTATTGCATCCTGTTAATGTACAAAGATACAAAGAACTGATACTTTTACATGGTGTAAATAGAATCTATCTCTATTTTCACCTAGTGTAAATAGCATATCGCTAAGAAAATGCTGTTATTGTCACTTAGTGTAAATATCCGCTTCCCATCTTTAATGCTACAGGATAAATACAAGTTATGCTCTCAAAACCACAGAAAATTATTTTGAATGATGCTGAAAAAAAAGTAATATTGTGAAATATTATTACAACTGTAAAATAACTTTTCTATTTTAATATATTTTAGAATGTAATTTATTCCTGTGAATTTTCAGCATCATTACTCCAGTCTTCAGTGTCACATTATCCTTCAGAAATCATTCTAATTTGCCGATTTGCTGCTCAAGAAACATTTCTTATTATTATCAATGTTGTAAACAGCTGAGCTGCTTAATATTTTTGTGAAAAATGTGATACATTTATTTCAGGATCATTTGATGAAGATAAAATTCAAAGAAATCATCAATAAATCATAAAAAACATTTACTGTCACTTTTGATCAAATTAATGCTTCCTTGCTGAATAAAAGTATTAATTTCTTCTAAATAAACAATCTTAGTGACCCCAAACTTTTGAATGGTAGTGTATACATTTTTAGGAAAGTTATGATGGAAGATATTGAATACTTCCATGATGAGTTTCTCTGTTAATCTAAAGTATTGTGGATTTCTGTCTGAAAGATCTTCAGGTGAATGAATGTTTGGAATGGATCTTAAAGTTGATTGTTTATGGAACTCTAAAGTGCATAAAGGATCACAACAATGTCTCTCTCTCTTTCTGAACAGACTGTGACATCCATACGGGCCATCCACACATCAATATTTATACCTGGCAGTCACAGGAAGAGTAAACACCTCTGGCTGCCACCATCAAGAAGGGGACGAATGAATGAACTGCGCGTGAGGGAGGGAAAATGAGCAAATCGCAGCAAGATGGAAGGATTTAGTGAGTGATGGGGTGATAGATTTCGTGATTGATTGGACAGAGGAACGGTTAGATGGCTATAAGGATGGATGACCTGATGGATATGGTTGTTAAGAATGTAGTTTGCAATTTGTGTCTGGCCATTTCCTTCTCAAATCCAGCCCATTTTCAGTCAAGTGTCCTTCTGCCGTCTGATGAACACGTCGGCGACTCTACATCCAATTATCGTCCCACGGTAACACACACACACACACTCACTCACACTCACACATACTCGAGCATTTATTTACAAATAGCCTACTTTTTCAATATACGCAGTCTTTTCATCGATGCTGTTGTCCTTGACTAACCCAGACATTTTGGAAATGTGTAAAGAGACTCATTTATTGTAAGCTGTTTACTTGTTTACTCCTGTTGTGTACCAGCGGGCCCCCTGGTGGCACATCCGTCTGTTGTTAGCTGCTGTGTGTGTGTGTGTGTGATATCTGGCTCTCTCCCCTCTCTCTGCATGAGTCTGCGTTCTCTCCAGAACTTCATTAGCTTGATTAACATTCATGTCCCACCTTCCTTCACCTCGTGCTGTCAGCTACTGACTTCTTAACTAACTTACACACCCCCTAGACCTGAGCGCTTGTCTTGACATTGGTACGTCTTTCGGCCCACTTCAAGCTAAATGTACTTTAAAGCATGTTTACTGGACATTAGGGCTGAATCTGTTTCTGATTCACAAACTCTCATTTTGATACATATATAGTTCTTTTCAAAAGTTTGGGGTCAGTACAATTTTTTTCAGCATGGCATATTAATTTGATCAAAAGTGACAGTAAAGACTAAATATGGCCCTGTTTAGACCTGGTATTAAGATGCGTTTTGGTCGATCGGATCACAAGTGAACGCTAAATTCTAGGGGTAGGACAAAATATCAATAGGGCGATATATCGTTGTCCTTCTCCGTGCGATACGAGAATCGATACGATGGCGCCAAATATTTATATTTTAATTAATAAAATAAGGAGTTCTAAATAGATTTCCCTGCTCCCAGCATCTAAAAATGCACAGAAAACACGGTAGCGCCATTTTAACCTTCTTTCCAAAGCGTTCAGGAGCTTGCGTTCCCGTGGTGTCTGCCGTTACTAAGCAATCATGAACCAGGTTCTCTATGAAGACGAGGAAGTTTAGCAAAGGATAAACAGATTCCGAGCCACCGTATTAGCTCTACTGCTATATTTACATTTACATTTAGTCATTTAGCAGACACTTTTATCCAAAGCGTCTTACAAATGAGAATAGTAGAATCAAATCAAAATCAACATGAGAACAACAGTATGTAAGTGCTGTGTGAAGTCACAGTTATGTCAGTAAAGTGCTCGTAGCAAGGATTTTTTTTTATTTTTTATATAAAATACACAAATAGATGGAAGAAGAATAGAAATCAAAGTAAGTGCTACTATTACTGGGTCAATATACTGCTATATATATCGAGATGAGAACTAAAAAACCCTAAACAGCGTGGACGATGGAACAAAACCTTGTCTAAGCCGTAATGCGCCACAGACGTGTGCAGTGTGCGCTTGCCGCGTGTCTACATTTGAAATAACAAACTTGAGCGTACATAAGACGCGACCTGCAAACTGCAAATTTTTCCCTGCAAGTCATGTGCGGGGCTCTGTATTCCAGCTCTTTATGATGAGACGAGAGGAAAGGTTGAGAAAGCACTCCAGGTAAATTTTAAAATGTACCAGGTTTATATAGAGTTGATAAGCAGTTAAATGTGTTAGTTCACACACAAAGAAAAGTTTAAAGTGGGGGTATAATGCTATTTCATGTATCCTGACTTATTTACACTGTTAAAGAGTTGGATTCTCATCCTAAACATGGCCAAAGTTTCAAAACATGAGTTTTGACGTATGACGGAGTATTTCTGTGCCAAAAATACTCTTCCAAATCCCCATAAACTTCGCAGTCTTTTTTTCGAGTATGGGGCTGTGTGAGGTCATAAAGGTCGGAATTCCTTGTACGGGCACATCTCCCGGAAGAGCGCACGCACACGTCGACCAGAGCGAGAGAGCAAGGGCACGCGGCACGCCCATCAACGTGCGTTCGGCTTTACGGAAGTCATCGGCAGGGCTGCACAGGTCACAGGACTGCACGAAATCAACAATGTCACCAAAGAAGTGTGTTTTTGGTTGTGAGGGAAAGATAACCTTGCTTCCCAAAGAACCCAGCGTTAAGTGGAGCTGAGAGTTTTGTGCTCACGCATTACATTGATGCGCTCTTGATGTTTGTTATTAAAATAACCATAGAAACTGATAGTTGCAATCACTTTTTTATTGTTTAAAATGAATGGAGTATATCTTGTGTTTTTCCATGGCTGCTCGAGCCCTCAGGATCAGCGCTTATGGTTTTATAAACAAGGTCCTGTTCTACGCTGGATTTACAGATTGTTTGAAACTGAAAGATGGAGCGGTCACAGCGGTAATGATCCCGGTCATGAGTCGGAACCGCAGGTGGTGAGTAAAAATGCTTCAAATGTCTGTTTTGTTGGCAATAGGCGCCTAAGTGCATATAATGTAAACAACACAAACGTAGTGAATTCATAAATTCATTATTCATCATTAACTATATGCTATATTCATTATAGTGATTCAAAAGTTATCCAGGGATAATGCGACAGTGTATTGTGTGTGTTTAAATACATTTGTTTAGCTGACCTGTAATGACTGCTCCAAGACACGAATGGCGGAGGATCCAAATGCAGTGTATTTATTGAAGGGTAATCCACAATCATAAACCAAAGACAGGCAATCTCTAAGGGCTCAGGCGTGGCAGCCATCTCGGCTGAGGGCTCAGGTTCAGATGTGAAAACCATGTTGTGAACTGTCTCAGGTGTGGGAACTATAGGGCAGAAGGATGCATAAAGCACAGGGCTAGCAATCCTTAAAACAGGACACGCTGGTGACCAAGATGGGCCAAGCTCCGTGGCCATCGGAAAATAATGTAAGGAACAGAAACATCAATATAACTAAATGAAACTGATGTTGATTTAGTAGCCACTCTTTTTGTATTATTTAAAAAGCACAGACTCATAAGTCATTTGTTCCTGAATTGGACTACACTGGTTGCACTGTTTTAGATTAACTAAAATGAACCCATTCAAAAGAGTTATTTGTTTAATTGCACTGTATATTACTGCATGCAGCCTGTGAGGACAGCTCAATAATAAGATGAATTTTCTTGCTATTATTTGACACATTTTTTGGTCTGTTCCTGACACTAATCTATCACATTTCTTCAAAAGACACAAGTCATATGCATCCCTTCTATGATACATTTAAAAAGGCTGACAGCATCTGTCCACACTGTGTGGAAAGGATCTTTGGTAAACTGTGCTAGAGATTCTGCTTAACTGCTTTTTGTGCTCCAAGAAAGACGTTCTCAGTTTGGAGCAGAATTTTAATTGTCTGGGTGAACTAAGCTACAAGGAACACAGATAAAAATAACAAGACCAGATCAACAACATTCCCGAAAACCTCAAAAACATTAGAGAACAAACCTGTTTATGATCCTTTAACAGAAAATTTCATTGTATCTTTTATGGCACTGAATCTATCTCTAATTCACTTTACGATTCTCACCAACACTCTTTCTTCACCTTCAGCCCTTCTCATGACCTTTCCTGACTTTTTGGCTTATTGTTTCTTCCCATAGGTTGACTACAGTGACTACAAACTCACTTACGGAAATATTTTATTTACCATGCTGTGCATTATTTACACTCAAATTTGTTTACAAGCAACAGCTGAAGGGTTATAGACCATATCCGTCCTCTTATTACTTTTCCCATAAAATACCCAATTTATATCTAATGAGGCCACAAGATATAAAACTGCTTTCCCCTCATTTTCTATTGTATACATTCTCCTAGTGACTTCCTTTTTTTTTTTTTTTTTATCTGCATCCAGAACACATACAGCATGTATAATTCACAGTAGAGTCACACAAAGGAGGAGCCAGTCAGCACACTGAAACACAACATGAATTCTGCTGGAGTCAAAACCTCCAAGACATCCAGACCATGACCCAGACCAAGATGTGTCTACAAAACAAATTCACCCTTACAAAACAAAAGGTGTTGTGCTATAGGTGAGGAATACACCAAATAACACAAATGTGGAATTATAATATAGTTATATTGTTTTAATTACGCTAATTATACAATTAAAGGTTACTTCCTAACACAAATGTATTAAGTAAACCGAATGAACAATTAATTTGTTGGAATTATTTATTTTTTGTTGGTTTTTTATAAGTACAAGCAGCAAAATAATTTTTTGAGTGAGATGAAGGATGATGATTTCTTTAATGGTTCTCCAACATTTTTTGATTCATCAAGGCAACTGATCAATAAAAACATTTTCATCTGCATCCTTTAAAATCAGCCTCCACATATAACCCCTAGCTTTTGATTTTATGAGGCTTGAGAGCAACAATTGTTCCCAGAGGACGACATCTCCGCACCACCTTTTGTTTGCATGGATCAATTTTTAATAAGTAATGAAAATGGATTATTCCATGATTGAAATCCACACTGCGCCACAAATAAGATGAGTCTGAAGACTACTCTTTCCCAGGGTGAGAGGATTGAACATTTCTATGGTTCAGAAAGAAGCTGGTCTCCTCTGACCTTGAGGTGCTTCATAAGGAAATGGTGAAATCTGGGCTGCTGCTTTGCAAAGCTATTCTATATTAAAGGCAAAAACCTTTGCCTTCCAACAAAAATGTCATACCAGTAAAATGAAATCTTAAGCAACTTCACTCTCTCTCTCTTGTAATGATATTGCACAGGATATTGGTGCATGCAGAGAGACAAGGATTATTGTGTAGTGGGTCTGCAGAGAATGTATGCTGTGAATCACAGCATGCTGAATATCGAGGGTCCAAAGTTCTTGTTTTCCCAAAACATAAGACCTAAATAATGCAGACCTGAAAAATCTCCTGTCAAGCACACTTGTCTGAAAAACAAACAACAGTATCTGTTACTGTCCTTTGAACACTTTTGGGAAATCTTAACGCTAGAAAATCTTTTGGAGTGACAGACATGCAACAATGAGCGAGTTCTGAAGAAGTTTTAAAATTATTTATCTTTTTGATAAACTATTTATATTTAAAGGGGCGATGTGTAAGAAGTTTCATCTATTAATTGCATTTTTATTGCCAATGTGTGAACAGCTTGTAACGAAACTTAAAAACGACACCTTACCCGACTTCCTAGGTTTGAAAGCCTGATTTTTATGTGAAGGACTCGGGACATTTTTGACAGGAAAATCCAAAGGATGTGACATTTACGCGTGCTCCCGAGAGCCTCTCTTCCGTTCAATGACACATGAAACGCATGCTTACAATGTTCAGGATAATGCCGAAAGAGCCATTCTGTACTGTAATGTCAATGTGTCATGCAAAGAAAAAAAATAATAATTCAAACCACACTCCAAAAAATGTTCGGTTGTTTCAACCCATGTTTGAGTCAAATATGGACAAACCCAACCATTGGGTTTAAAATTTTAATTAAAAAATGTAAACCAACGGTTGGGTTTGACCATATTTGACCCAAACATGGGTTGAAACAACCTAGCATTTTTTAGAGTGTATAGTCTCACAGAGCACGATCTGTATAGTCCACAGTCTCAAATATACTTTATAATCAAACTATAATAACAGTGTAATTTTAATTACCTCATCTTAAAAATATATCACTACAAAGGTATTTCCAACTTCTTTTTATATACGAAGAAGAAAAAAAACTTTGCAGTGAGTATATCAGGACCTTGAATCATGTCTCTTGTACGTTACGTGTGCACAACCCCAGTTAAGTGAACTAGCCACCTGTGTCGCTAATAACAAGGGTTTCTGAATTCTACATATAGCCCCTTTAACATGTTAAAGGATTAGTTCACCAGACCGCCTTCCGTATTTAACTTCTGAACAAAGCATAACTGACGTTGCGTAAGTTTCGTAAGTTGAATACGGAAGGCGTAGGACGTAGCATAAGCGTTTTGAACTGCGAGAGGCATTACACTTTCTTCCTAAGTTGAATACGGTAGGTGGTTTGGCGGAAGCTGGATATTTTACTTTATAACTTGTTAAATATGGATATTTTTCTTACACAAACGCATCGCTTCGCTTCAGAAGGCCTTTATTAACCCCCTGGAGCCATGTGGAGTACGTTTATAATGGATCAATGCACTTTCTTCAGCTTCATACTCGTTGATCCCATTCACTGCCATTATAAAGCTTGGATGCGTCAGAATATTTATTAATATAACTCCAATTGTGTTCATCAGAAAGAAGAAAGTCAAATACACCTAGGATGGCTAAGTGAACTAATCCTTAATTTAAGATGGTTAATGAAAATTAAAGCATTAAAAATTATACATTGCAATATGTGTTGCTGTGGACTGCAGAACAACATTGAAACAATATATTTTGTTATATTTATCATTTTTACAATATATTTTTTAATGCTTAACTGATGTAATGTCTGAAAATATCTCCATATGGGGTCTATTATCAGCAAATATAAACATTTGCGATACATTTGATTAACTAATCAGCATTTCATTTTTTAATAACTGACAGCCCTAATACTATATTTTTACCTTTGCCAATTTTTCAGTAGAGGACTGAATCAGCATCACAAACTGGTTCAGTGTAAGGTCAGTCCAACTTGGGTGCTTATCGGGTGCTCATTCATTTCTGGCTTTTACAGTTAATTAAAACCTTACAAGACTGATCCAAATGGGGTATAAGATTATGGCACAAAAAATAGAATAGTCACTGGGAAGAGATGCAATAGAGTGAAATCTTTATGCCGTAAATTAAGCCTTTAGTTCAGCTGTAACAGACCTATTCAGTGGGGCGTAATTCAATCTGTGCATTTAAGCAGAACTTTGCTGACAACACAGCTTGCAACTGCTGACCGGTCATATATCATTTGGTTTTAGGCAACACTTTATGTATCTTTATCATTTAGAAGCCCTAAACATCCTTCCTAATCATCAAAATGTGCAGCTTTAAGGGAAGACTGAGGTCAAAAACAAGCTGTACTTTGACAAAAAACAATTGTATTTTTATTTCTGTGGCAAAACAGTCCAGTGATCTATCTGATCACTGAGCCTCTTCTGGGAATGCAAAAGATATCATAAACGAAAAGGTAATAATTTGCGTCTTCAGATAAATATGAAATATTTCAGACAGTAAGAGAGACGCTGGTTGTCAAACATCATCAGTGTTACAGAAAAGTGAGAGAGATCAAGTCGTAACCTAACACTAATGATCTGCCTACAGTTGTTCTCACAGAGACACTCTTCATAAATCAGACATCAGTCTTATGACACCGTCTCATAAAACACCCCCGCCATGCATGTGCATGTGTGTGTATTCAGCCTTCAGCATTGAATATGAGTTATGATATTATTAAAAATGGTTTATGTGTTAAGTGAGAGTATTTTTTAAGAATGAGCACCTCATTTTAACATATCAAATTAACCTAATTTTTAGAGTTTAAGAGAATTCAGTAATGTGACTGTCAGGGCCATCAATGATCCTATTGTTTAGAACTAGTCTATATGTAATTTCACAACACATATATATATACATAGTTTAATACACGTTATGCTGGATGTTGTGCACAGTAGGCAATGTCATTTTGATATATTATAGACAAAAATATGCACAACATAAAGATCATCACCCAAAAGGTTTCAATATGATACAGTGGTGTGCTGTATTTTTGCCTATTTTGACACTGAATGTTCTCAAACAAAACCTATAAATACATAAAAGTGATGCGCCGTGAACAAAAAAACACATCAATGACACATCCTTCATTAATTTATTAAAGAAAGTTATGCAACATACCTTTTGCATAATTGAGACCAATTTGAAAACTAAAAAGCAAAGAAAGAAGCACTGCAATTTTGTCCATTTTATCACCGGATTGTATATATATATATACTATCACAATCCTCCCAAAATAAATAAATAAATAAATAAATAAATACTGACTGCACATAATGTTAAAAATGCTCACAAATTCAGATGGGGCAGATCATTTCAGATACCTTTTCAAGCATTGTAGGCACATTATATCATACACAATTGTTGTTTGACATCAACTTAAAGTTGAAAATGTCAAACTTATCCCATGAAAAAATGAAACTCATCCCATGAATTTCTCATCCTCCAGCCATCCTAAGTGTATATGACTATCTTCTTTCAGATGAACACAGAGATATATTTAAAAATATCCTTGCTCTCCAAAGATTTATAATGTGCAGTCTGCTGAAAGCTAGTTATTTTACTTTATAATATTTTAAATATGGATATTTTTCTAATAAAAACCCATCGCTTCATTTCAGAAGGCCTTTATTAACCCCCTGGAGCTGTATGGATTATATTTATGATGGATGGATGGATGGATGCATTTATTTTGGGCTTCAAAACACGCCCCCCATTCACTATCATTATAAAGCTTTGGAGAGCAAGGATATTTTTAAATATATCTCTGATTGTGTTCATCTGAAAGAAGATACACCTTTGGATGGCTTGAGGGTCAGTAAATCATGGGATAATTTTCATTTTTGGGTGAACTAACACTTTAAGAGTTTTTTTTATTTTTTTTATTTCATTAAAAGTACGACTTGCCATTCACATCAGCAGCCAATTATTTGCCGCGTTATAATGAAGCTATGTGGTTATTATTTTCTGCATCACTAGAAGTGTGAATCGTGAAATGTTTTTAAAGCGGATTCTGTTAGTTAATTCATATGAATAGCGATGGTTTAGTCTGTAGTTGATTACTGGATGTTATTTGATGTTGTAATGTGATATCGGATCAGGATGAAGTCATCTGAACCTGACTTTAGGTGAATTGACACACTGGTCACTCTGATTGGAAATGAAATGGGGAGGCCGCAGATTTCAGAAATGGCTTGACCTCTGACTGTCGTCTCTGTAACCCAGAGGCCATGAGCAGATCTCTGCTGAAATTCTGAGCACATGCTGCCCACACAAGGATTAGAAATCCTAAGGGAATGAACGACAATGAATTCTCAGTAAAGGGATAGAGAGAAAAGAGGATGGAGGAAGGCTGAGCACATGTTCCGGACTCAAGGGGACCGAAAGGACGAATCATGCATATAATAGCTGCAGCACAAGCAGAGAACAGTTTCATTACATTATTGCATATGCAATATTACAAAATCCCGAATGTGACATCATTCAGTAATTTTAGTAAGAACAAAAAAAAATGTATATAATTTAGACTGACAGAACATTAAAAAAAAAAGTTGGGCAGTTACATTAAAAGTGTAATTATTTTTTCACCTCTGAATAAAGCAGCGATATTCATCTATCCCAGCAATCTCCAGCTCCATCGCAGTGCAGCTGTTTTCCTAGCCACGAATGAAACAGGGTCTACACTTGGATGGGTGAAAATAATTAGGTGCTTGTCATGAGAAAGTGGGTTGTGGCATACCACTCTAACACTGGGCCTACAGTAAATTAAATCTGGAAATGCCAAGTATCCAATTTCTTACTGTTGCCATTATGGTCACCCACCCATATCCATTTATCAATTTTACCCGGCGACGCCTCATTGCTGTACATCACACCACCATCTGCTAGGAATCTGTAAACAGCTTCAGTGCACAAACTTCTCGTAGCGAGATGGACTGTGAACATGGGGATAGAGTTAGACGCGCAGAGACACAAACACACAAATATACGCACCAATGCAGATGGACGAGCAAAGATTACTGCACATACTCAATACAATACAATCTGTTTCCTTATCTGACAAAAAGTATTTAAAAATCCATATTTTTGTCCTGTTTTCAAAACAAAACAAAATAACTAGACTAAAACTAAACATCCTTAAAACAAGATAAATTTACTTGAGAAGCAAAACTGAATAAGATATTAAGACTTGTTGGCAGAACAAGTATTTTTCTTATTACATTTTCAAAATGTCTTTATTTTTTAGATGTATTATAGCTTAAAAGATTTTAATGTTCTTTTGCTCACCAAAGCTTAATTTATTTGATCAAAAATACAGTAAAAACTGCAATATTGTGCAATATTATTACAATTTATAATTGGGTATTTTTACTGGAAAAACGTGATATTTTTTTTTTTGCAAAAGCATGAAATGCTACTTTTATGTTGTAATTGTTAAAGGGTTTATTCACCCAAAAATTAAAATAATGCCATTTATTACTCACCCTCATGCCGTTCCACACCCGTAAGACCTTCGTTAATCTTCGGAACACAAATTAAGATATTTTAGTTGAAATCCGATGGCTCCGTGAGGCCTGCATAGGGAGCAATGACACTTCCTCTCTCAAGATCCATAAAGATACTAAAAACATATTTAAATCAGTTCATGTGAGTACAGTGGTTCAATATTAATATTATAAAGCGACGAGAATATTTTTGGTGCGGCAAAAAAAAAAAAAGCGACATATAGTGATGGCCGATTTCAAAACACTGCTTCAGGAAGCTTCGGGGCGTTATGAATCAGCGTGTCGAATCCGCGGTTCAGAGCGCCAAAGTCACGTGATTTCAGCAGTTTAACGGTTTTACATGTGATCCGAATCATGAGTCGACACAGAAGAATCATAATGCTCCGAAGCTTCATTGAGCAGTGTTTTGAAATCGGCCATCACTAAATAAGTCATTATTTTGTTTTTTTGGCGCACCAAAAATATTCTTGTCGCTTTATAATATTAATATTGAACCACTGTACTCACATGAACTGATTTAAATGTTTTTAGTATCTTTATGGATCTTGAGAGAGGAAATGTCATTGTGTGACCTCACTGAGCCGTCGGATTTCAACAAAAATATCTTAATTTGTGTTCCGAAGATGAATGAAGGACTTACGGGTGTGGAACGGCATGAGGGTAAGTAATAAATGACATTATTTTCATTTTTGGGTGAACTAACCCTTTAAGGAGACAAGGGGATTCATCTTTTGGTGACTGCTTAATGAATCTTTTTACTGTAATGCTTATCTATAAAATGACACGATTATAGATTAAAAGGTTGAGATATATCACATTTCTAGCACAGTCTTTCTAGCATCTGAAATAAAATTCTAGCTGGGCTAACAATGAATCTGGCATAAATAAAAAAAGATGACCTTTCAGAGCTGTTTTAAGAGTTTAAAGTGGAAAAGACAGAGGCATCTTCAAAAATCTTTCAAAAAAATATGACAAAGTCCTTTGCTTTCTTCTTAAAATACTTTCCCTTCATTTAGTGAGACAAGACAAGTGATGCGAGGGGATGCTGCTTTCAACTAATTAGAGTAACGACCATTAGTCAGTGAGAAATGACAGCAAATTGTCACGACTATTTGAAAGTTTAGCATCTTATTTGAAAGATTACAGTCTTTAGGGAGTCAGAAAACATAATAATGATGTGGGGGAAAGAATATGTGATGGTCACGTGTTTACCATCAAATGAGAGCATCCATGTCTTTTTTTCTTCTTCAATTTAATTAGTGAAATCATTGACTGCAACACTCTTCTGCTGGATCCATTTATCCACAGTAATTTAAAATATGACATTTAGCTGACATTTATTTCTGGCTGCCGAGTCTTAAGCAAGTCTGCATGCAACAAATTAATTAACGGTAGGGGACAATATGACAGGATTTCACACATTTAGAATACATGTTGAATTTTCAAAGAGTTGTCGGTGACAAAAAGCCAAAGATCATACATTGACAGCACTTACATGGGAAATTTACCAATTTTGCACATTATGGCATATGTTGTCTGTGTTGTTTTAGCACAGATTCACTAAAGAAAGTAGCATTGCCTTTCTTTTCAGCACAAACATACCCATTTACTATTAATAAAATAACAATAATAGTGGTTATTTTATTATTATTGTTATCACACTTATTACATGTTATTTTATATGTTTTTGAACAAGATAAGGAAAGAGAGCGACATGCTAGTGTTTATAACAAGTGTTTGGTGTTTGTTATAATAATAATAAATGGATGTGTTAACGCTGAGAGAAATGACAAAGACTTAATTTAAAAATGTTTTCAGCACAAATAGCTTCTGGTTAAACTATGTTGTGGGTGTTTAGTCAATAAGGCGCAGCTTTTTGTGCTGAAATATCTCACACAAAATTGGCACAATTTTTTAGTGTATATGACAGCATATCCATAAAAATGTCTATAAAAGTATAAAAACCTTGAAACATATGTTCAATAAAATGAAAATACATGTTTGATCCTACATTTGCTGCCTTATGCTGACTTCAAAGATCAAAGAGCCAATTTAGAGTTCACACTGAGGCCATTCCTGGGAAAAAAACGCCCGTGCCCCTGAACTCTGCCTGAACTATGTGTTGAGCGATGCTTCCTGTTCTGAAGATGCACAATCCTCAAGACAGATCAGATAAAAGACTTACACCTGAGCCGGCTTCCTCCTGTCCATTATCATCACTCTAACCCTGTTAACCCGCTAAACCATACTGGTGAACTTTTATTAATGGATTTCTTTACTCAGAAATGAGAAAAAGACTGATTATTTACAAACATTTTCATCGGTTTCTGCAAATCTACTGTATGAGTCATCTGGACTAATTTTATGATACTTTTATGGTGCATTTTGTTTGAAGCTTGCAAACTTTGGTGCATGTTCATTGTAATTGCGTGCAAAAAAAAAGCTGCGGGTCAGAGGCGGTCCTAGAATGTCGTGGCCGTGTGCGAAAAATCGCACATTACACAAACTTTTACGCACATGGCCGATTTATTTCGAATTTCTCACAGGCCTCTGGGCTTTGAGTCAAACAGCCCCAGTGAATTTCATTCATATCAGCCTCCGTTAACCTTGTCTGATAGCTGATCAAACTGCCGATGGCAGAAATGTTTTTTGAGATATGTCAATGTCCTCATAGACAATCATGGCACCTCAGACAAAGACACTGCATGCCAATTTTCAACCAAAAAAAATTGGTTGAAAATCAATCGGACTAACGGTGAAGCAGTTGTAGCCATTTTTATGTATTTTTGCTGTTATAGCACCACCAAGTGGCTAGTCACCGCGTCCTTTTTCACGCGACCACAGAATGAGCTTTTACATAGGTGTGCTGAGTTTGGTGAAAATATCTCATTCCGTTCACGCACGAGTTATAGCCATTTTAGTAAAAGTGGCTCCACCCACTTTGAACGTTTTGGCGGCCCTTGGGGACCGTGAATCGCAATTAAAACTTTTTATGATAATTATTGACAATCAGACTCCGGAGAATCACGCTGCACTGGTTTGGTTCCGATCGGGCCAAAAACCTAGGACTAGTTTGCAAAAGTAGGTTTTTCAAAAAATCCAAAACACCCAAACATTTCGACGAGCGAATCCGCATTTTGTCCGTCTTGAGCCAAGGATTGCAACGATATAAGAGACTACACTTGAGACTACACCTAATGGTTCAGAAGTTATGAGCCATTTCGTACTTTTGACCGCTGTAGCGCCCCCGTCAAGCCGATTGGGGCGAGCCTTGCTGACGGTGCAGATGGTGTGAGCACTACCAGCCCTCAAAGTTTCAAGTCTCTATGACTTATGGTTTTGTCTGCCCGATCACTTTTAGGGGAGAATGCTGATCCTTGGAAATTTTAACAATTACAATAGGGTTTCAGCGCTACGCACTTGAAACTCCTAAAAATGACTGGCAAATTCCTCCTTGTGTATTCTATTGAAGAAAGAAAGTCGTAACAGTTTGGAACGACATGAGTGTGAATAAATGATGACGGAATTTTCATTTTTGGATGAATAATTCCTTTAAATATGTAGCTCATTCATTCTGAATAATATATTTGTGTTAATTTTGGCATCACTTGAAATAACCTGTTGTTTTGATGGTGCATTTTAGATGAACACATAATCAGCTTATGCTAGACAACCCTATCGCTTCACACCTGGAGGTTTGATTTAATCAAAGCCTTGCAGAGAGTGTTATTTTGTCCGGTAAAGCTTATGGGAAAGTTATTGCGAGAGGAGATACTGTCAACACAGGTGTTTTGTTCATTACCTGACATTGATATTTACATGCAATACAGCTAGTCTCTAATATAGAATCCTGAAGCTTCTTCTACCATAAATAAATACTTCATCCACATGCCCGAGATGCACTTGTACAGCATCAGCATATTTTAGGCCTTGGAGGATAGCCGTGAGTTAATGTAGGCAAAATCATAATGTAGAAGCTCTAAGCTCAAAATTACACTGCCATACATAGACATTTCTATCAAAAACATGTCTTAAATGTGATAAATACCCACAAGCAATTATATTCTTATTTGGTGAAACTCAGAAGTTTTAATAGTAGTAATTAATTTAATACTTTTTCATTTTAAACTAGTCTCTGCACTAGTGGTGCGGATTTTCCACTAACTCTTTCTGCAGTTACATCTTGAATCATTCACTCAACCGATTTGTTCAAAAACGGTTATTCAATCAGAAAAGAAACAAGTGACTGTTCTTATGAGTGAGTAAATTAATTATTCGCTTAATTAATTATTATTAATTATCGATTCATTCAAAATGTTTATTCATTCAGGAACAAAACAAATTACTGTCTTTATGAGTGATTTATTGAATTGTTAATTTGAACAATTTGTTCAAAAACAGATTCGTTCAAGAATGATACAAGTGACTGTCTTTGTGAGCAATGTTGGGGGTAACGCATTACAAGTAACGCGAGTTACGTAATCAGATTACTTTTTTTGAAGTAACTAGTAAAGTAACGCATTACTTTTAAATTAATTTAATTTATAACTAAATGTGAACAAATATTTACTAATTTACTTCTTCTCCTGCATCCTATTCTTCTGTATTCCAGAATGGAATTTATTTAAATGTATTTATTTCAACCTGAGGCTTATTCATTTCACTTTTGGTGTGATAGGGCAATGCCAAAACATAGAACTTTTTTGTTGTTATAAAAACAAACAAACAAACAAACAAACAGCCCAGATGAGAAAAAGTAATGCAAAAGTAACGTAACATTACTTTCCATAAAAAGTAACTAAGCAATGTAATTAGTTACTTTTTTAGGGAGTAATGCAATATTGTAATGCATTACCTTTAAAAGTAACTTTCCCCAACACTGTTTGTGAGTGAGTCATTGAATAGTTTTCTCAACCAATACATTCTAAAGTGCTGCTTCATTCAGGAAGAAAACATCACTTATGTGTTGCTAGTGTAACGGACATAGGCCGGTAAGAGCTGTGCGTGTAAACCTCACTCCCCTGATCTCAAGAGGCGCTCTTGCGACTGACACTAGAGACTGCAGTCTTTAGCCTTGTTGTTAGAGTGCCCGACTTCCATGCCAGCAGATCTGGGTTTGAGTTCCGCTTAGAGCGGGCGGTTCGAACAGGAGGGGTTAGATGTGCAACGATTCTACAGTGGCTTTGTTTGGAATAATTTTTGTTGACTAAGCAAAAACAGACAAATTAACTTTATATATTGAGTCTAAAATCTAAAATATCAATTAACAATTTCTTGTTCATTGATTTATTTATAGGAATGTGTGGTGCTACATGTATACCATTCATTCTCTTATGCTCACCAATGCTGCTTTTATTTGATTAAAGATATAGTAAAAAAAATTGAATTATTTTCAAATTGATTCCTGTGATGGCAAGGTGAATTTTCAGCATCTTTACTCCAGTCTTCAGTGTCACATGATCCTTCGGAAATCATTCTAATATGCAGATTTGCTGCTCAAGAAACATTTCTTATTATTATCAACATTGAAAACAACTGTGCTATATGTGTGTGCTATACACACACACACACACAAACACAATGTGACAAAATAATAATTTGTGAACCCACTTCATCATGGCTAGTCTAACAAAAATAACTCAAATCTAGATAAAGTCATAAAGCTGGATAATGACATGCGTATGGTGTGTACTCCCTCATTTCTCATCTTAATTAAGGAAACACCTGCCGTATGGACAGCAGCCAGTGGCCTAATTGTGTCAAGAGCTCTGCACAGAGTGCAACTGCACAGCAGCAACTGTGTGTATGAACAGGGATCAGATACTAGTGGCCGAGAAAGTTTTGCCCCTACTCAAAGGAATGCAATAGCCTTGTGTTCAGATACCACAAGTCATGCCCGTCCGATACAAAGCGCAAGAGTCTTTCATCTATAAATACCCCAGCCACAAACCGCGGCACCTACACAGCACGGCACTCTCGCAAGGCCAAGGGAGGGGGTCGAATATCAGGATTTCTATAAATAAAGAGATTGAAATTGCATTTTTTGCCACATGAAGTAGTGTATTGAACCCATTTGATTTAACACTGCAATTTATGCATGAAGCAAGGTGACGAATGAGGCTGGGTAAAAGCATGTGGCCTTAATCAAAGCTGTCTGGTAATTCACCTCCATTAATTCAGTGCTATATGAAAAGAATATCACCCCCATCTTACATTGTTATAGATGTCACATAAAGACAGGCACTGTATGTGCACTTTTTAAAAAATGTCCAACCTGCAAGAACCATAACCGCACAGTAAATGCGATACTAATTGACCTTTGTGTCATATGCCTAAACGAATTTAACGAGCAGCATGATTGAATGTTAATGAGCTGCATATATTTTACACTGAAAACATCTTTCAAATGTGACGACCTCCATGCCTACTGCTTTGAGTGGGCTTGATAGAATGCTTCACAAAACCATTAACAGTCTTTCTTTGCTTCCTTTTCCACTCTGTTTGAGCTTTTCCTCATTTTTTCCTCATTGTCTTTTCTTGAGGTTAAAAGGACATGTGAATGTAGGAGAGATGCATTGAGCTGCTTTTCATGAAGACTCGAGACTGCAGATATTTTGTTGAAAAATAAATAATTACAGGCCATTTACACATTTCAGATCTCCTTGAAAAAAAAAGCGCTTCATTTTCTGAGCCACTGAAAGTATTGTTTGTCTGCAGTTTCTGAAATGAAAAATATTTATATTTTGTTTGGAGACAGATCCAGGTAACTTGGCTTTGGACTATTTGGTCTTCAAAAATGCCCACCTTGTGGTGAATGAGCTAACAAATGTGTCAACCAGAGTCTAAAACCAACAATTTTCCACATCTGACAACTGTGAGGGAATTGAAAATTAACCATGTTACCTTATAACTTTGATATTCTAAATTTGATATTCATATCAACTATTTCATATTTTATCTAATGTAATATCTCAATATATTTATATGTGTAATATATTTTTGTCCTTATGACAATGGGATTTATAGCTACAGTAATTAAAAAATATATATTTTATAAATTGTATACATTTATAAATTGTGACAATAAGACTTAAAAAAAAATGTTTTATTGAAATATATTTTTTCATTATTTTAAAGAAACACATTTTGAACAAATATGTATTTTAATAATAAAAAAATGAGCACATTTCATTATCAATCACAGAATTTTTCACTAATGAGAAAGTCTTACAATTCAACAAAAATTTGTTTTTTGTTTTTTCTGAGCTTGGCAAGTGTTTATTTCGGACTCTGGTATCAGTTGCAGCATGTTCTATTCTAATCACACCACAATTTTCCCATAATCTTTTACCATCCCAACTCTCTTACACTGAATTAACTCATGAATTATTTTTTAAAATGCACACATATAATTAGATTTGGAATCTCATAATTAGGTTTATCTAGATATAATCTCGTAATATTATGAGAATTGTAAAAGCAAGATGTGAGCCATGGGAAGACCTGAAAGACAGTTGCTTCAAAGCACCATAGGGGCCTAATGCAAGTATATATTCATATTCTCAGGCTGCGGACTCCTCTGAAACCTGACTGCGGAGTGGTCTACTCTGCGTGAACTCTAATTAAACTAAGACACTCCGGCGAGACCTTCCCATGCAGAGACATGTTTGCGTGTTGATCACGGATGCTGGAGATTTTCACACACCTCTCACCTCTCTGAGTTTTGAACCTTGGGGAAAGAATGTAATCTACAGCCTCACACATCTGAAGTAAAAAATAAATGCTATCATGTCATATGATATGTCTCACAGTTTCATCTTGGCTGAAAGGGAAAGTTCACCTAAAAATGAAAATTCTGTCATCATTTGCAAACCCTCCTGTTGTTTCAAACCTATTTCTTTCCTTCTGTGAAACACAAACAAACGTTTATGTTGTCTTAGATATGAATGGATGGAAAGAATGTTATAAAAGGAATGTCACTACAATATAATTTTTCAGTGACAAAACTCTTCTTAGAATCCCGACCTCCTGAGCTGAGGCATATCAATTACAGAATCAGAAGTGAATTTTGTCATTTTAGCAAGTGTTAATAACTTGAAACCACATCCTGTCATAATTGTTTCCAAACTCATAATTTGGAGGACTTGAAGACAGCATTACATCTCATTTAGTGTTCCACAGAGCAAAAAAAGTCATTAAGATAAAGGTTTGGAACTACATGAGGGTGAGCAAACAATGC
>RJVU01047120.1:5595494-5615358 GCA_003731715.1 Anabarilius grahami | reverse complement strand
TTAAAGTTAAAGTCACAATTATTTTTATTATTATTAATAATACTACTACCATTACTACTAATAATAATGTATTATTATTATTTTAAAAATAATATAATAAATAAATGAACAAAATTACACAAATTCTATTCAACATCAATCAATCTCATTTTTTTAAGTCACTTTTTAAGTGAAAAAAATGTTAGTTTGTTTTGATGATGGAACATACTATATTCAGGATATTCTGTAAAAAAAAAATCCTGAATAAAAACGTTTTGTCCAACCTTTCTCCGCTTGCAGAGGGAAGAACCATATTGATTCTTGGGCATGTGTGATATTAACCTACGTGGATTAATGGTTAGAGACCCACCAAAGCCTTTTCATTTACAGATCACAGCTTTTTTTCATTAAGTAAAGCGCTTCTAGAACATGATGGAGGAAGGGCTGTGATTACTTGGGGACCAAAGGAAGGATGGAGAGGAAGGTTAAACCTGGTCCTATGTGTACACAGACCCCTCATCCATCAGAAGCTTTCTGCATGGATATACTGAATAATCTGTGAAAAGGGCATGAATCTGTAAAATCTCCTGAATTTCTTTCTCATCTCATCTCATCTCTAAAATCCATGCCCTCTCATTTTGGTTTCATAAATCATCTATATTGGCAGTGTATTTGCAGACAGGCTATATCTTATAATCCATAACTGTCATCCATCAGTAATTACTTGCAGCACGTGATTGTTAAACTGGGATTTAGAGTGATCTGTTTATTACTAAATGACTTGTCATGAGGTACAGATGATCTTCATCAGTCATAGTGCTGTGTGGTGTGAATCACCCATACATATTATGTATTATGTGGAACTCTTGAGCATTCAAATCTAAAATAATAATAATTAATTTTTTATTATATTTTAAGTTTGTTTTTATATCATTTTCATTTACACACAATCTCTAAACAGTAATTTACCGGTAATATACCAGGAAAGGTGATGATACACAGGGCAACTTTTTGAGCAATGTTGCAGAGAAATGTTGCTTGGGCACTTTCTCATTTAGAATGAGCAACAAATTTCTATCTGGATACTTTAGATTGGTCGTGGGCAATTTTTTGAGATCCTCCAATCAGAATGCTAGCAGCCAATCATGTGTCCGGCTTGGAGATTTCAGAAAAAATTCAAACAAGATGGCGGCCTCTCAGCGGCAGTGGAGCGAAGAAAAGGAGAGTGAACTTATATCTTTATACGCTGTTAAGTTGTCATGTGTCAACCCAAAACAATTTAATGTGCGTAGGCTGTAATTTAGCCATCAAATGTTTTCAGTATTCATTAAGTATTGCGTCTGATTCGACTAAGATGCAACCTGCTGAGTATATATTCACTGACGTCCTAAGAGACTTACTGCCATAGTAACCGGCCCCATGCAAGTCTCCAGATGCTACTGTCTTCCACTACTCTCATTCAGGTCCTCTTATCCTTCTACTACCCATGAAGCAGCTTACTGTGATTTTTCCAAGCAGGACATTTTCACATTCTTGTTGGTCCTGGAACAATATGATGACTTTTAGGGGTGTAACAATACACTTACGTCACTTTTTGGTTCGATACACGATACTGATCTCACAATACAATCCTCTTACAAGTTAAAATGGTAAAAAGAAATGTTTAAATTATTACTTCTAAGATAAACATTTATCAAAAAGAGTGTTCATCAAAAAAATTTGGTATTACATCAGGGGTGGACTTGAATAGACTTTTGGCGCTTGGTGGTACAACTTGACTCGGCTGAGTTCGGCACGGCTCGTTTTACTTTCGGTTTGCTTTTCCACTGCAGTTTAGCACCACTTCAAAGTGGGTGGGATTAGACTGATCGTTATAGTTGCGCCGCCTTTACTGCCGTGGATCCGCTCCTCGTCTACCAACAAGTCTGCACCTCATCTCCTGACCACGATACAGCCATTTCTTGTTTCAAGTTGCTTGCGAAGGTTGTTTAAAGCAGGTCGTTTAAAAAAAGTTGTGCGATCAAATGATACTGCGGTTGCTGTTGCTAAACATTTAAATCTAGCGGGTTTGGTGTCTCGTGTTTCAAATCCAATAACGCTGGTAGTGACGATTCTCTCTGACCAATCAGTGATCTGCAGTGTTTACATTTAGTTACGTCACATTTAGTATCGGTACGGCACGCTTGGAACCTCAACAGAGGTGGTACTATATAAAAGTGCCCTAGATTCAAAAATTGAATTTACCTCGGCATAGTTAAATAACAAGAGTTCAGTACATGGAAAAGACATACAGTGAGTCTCAAACTCCATTGTTTCCTCCTTCTTATATAAATCTCATTTGTTTAAAAGACCTCTGAAGAACATGCGAATCTCAACATAACACCGACTGTTACGTAACAGTCGGGGTGAACGCCCCCAATATTTGCATATGCCAGCCCATGTTCCCAACATTATGAAAGGCATTAGACAAGGGCAGAAAGTCTGGATGTGCACAGCTGAATCATCAGACTAGGTAAGCAAGCAAGGACAATAGCAAAAAATGGCAGATGGAGCAATAATAACTGACATGATCCATGATAACATGATATTTTTAGTGATATTTGTAAATTGTCTTTCTAAATGTTTCGTTAGCATGTTGCTAATGTACTGTTAAATGTGGTTAAAGTTACCATCGTTTCTTACTGTATTCACGGAGACAAGAGAGCCGTCGTTATTTTAATTTTTAAACACTTGCAGTCTGTATAATTCATAAACACAACTTCATTCTTTATAAATCTCTCCAACAATGTAGTATTAGCCATTAGCCACGGAGCATAGCCTCAAACTCATTCTGAATCAAACGTTAACATCCAAATAAATACTTTACTCACATAATTCGAAGCATGCATACAGCATGCATGACGAACATCTTGTAAAGATCCACTTGAGGGTTATATTAGCTGTGTGAACTTTGTAAATGCGCTGTAATATAGTCGAGAGCTCGTGTGGCAGGGAGCACGCGATTTAAAGGGGCGGCGCCCAGCGTAAATCAGTGCATTGTTAATGATGCCCCAAAATAGGCAGTTAAAAAAAAAAAAAAAAATCTATGGGGTATTTTGAGCTGAAACTTCACAGACACATTCAGGAGACACCTTAGACTTATATTACATCTTGTGAAAAAGCATTATTGGGCACCTTTAAGCGAGCTGTACCGTTCCGTACCGAGCAGCACCATGGAGTGGAAAAAGGCCATCAGACTTGGTCCTTATCCCCCATGCACCAGGCAATGGTGACACCAGAATAAAAAATATCCATGGTTCTGCTTAGATAAAAATACAGAATTATGTTAGACACATAAGCTTGCACTCTGTCCAATACATTTAAAAAAGTTTTAAATATTGTATTTTAATAAATAATCATTTTAAATTTATTATTAATAATTAATGGAAGCTTAAATGTGTGACCTTCTGGGTTTACAATAATTGATGCTAAATTAAATGTCTAAACTTTCATTTTGGGTGAACTATATACAATACATACTGTCGCTATCCATGATACATATTGCTGCATTTTTGTATTGCAATATTTTGGGACACGATATATTGTTATACCCAGTGTTGGGGAAAATTACTTTTAAAAGTAATGCATTACAATATTGCGTTACTCCATAAAAAAAGTAACCAATTGCGTTACTTAGTTACTTTTTATGCATTACATTACTTTTTCACTACTTTTTACTTTTTACCCCTTTTTTTTTTTTTAAATAACAAAAAAGTTCTATTTTTGGCAAATGTAAAGGCACTTACACACCAAAAGTGAAATCAATATGCCTCAGGCTGATCACAAATGCGATGGTTATCTAAAGTCATTTTTACTTATTAGTATGGTTGAATTGGATCTTCGAAGATCAGCAACAAAAACATTGGTTAATTGGTTAAAGTTAGATTGATTAAGTACATTTGTTTAATTTAATATATTTAATTACTGCAGGTTTGTGCAGTATTCTGAGATTGCATTTCACTGTTTTTATTGATTTTGAGGAATATTGAATCTGTTTTTGTGCAAGTGAGATGAGTAAATGCTCACATTTAGTCTAAAGCTACAATAACCATCATGTTCACACAAAGCCTCTGCACTTACAATTTCTCTCAACATGGAGACAGGAGATCTGTCAGTCAGTACATGGGAAAACAAAGTTACTTGAGTTACTTATTTGAAAAAGTATTTAAGTACAGCAATATTTTGTTGTAAATTTAAAAGTAATGCATTACTTTACTAGTTACTTAAAAAGTAATCTGATTACGTAACTCAAGTTACTTGTAATGCGTTACCCCCAACTGGTTTCACCCCTATGAATTTAAGGGTATTTAATAGTTACCACCGTGTTTATTTGATGTTGAGCCAGGAATACGTCCTGCTTGGCCAAATTATGGTCAACACACATGACCATCACCCAAGAAAACTCTCACTCAGGTCCTCTTCTAACGCTACAGGTTCTCGTCTCTTACCGAGCTGCATGACACACAAAATGATTAGTGCTGACAGGTCAGTCATCACTGTGCCTTGCTCTCCCTCTCTCCCCGTCATCCTGCAACCGGCCTTATGTTGTGACAGTGTAAATTACATCAGTCACTGCACTGGGGCGGACACACGCTCGGGCACTCATCCGATACGCAATGAAATACACTCTCTGCTTGCTCAAAACGCAATCCCAACTCTATTTTAACAACTCGCATTCTTTCCCTCTCACACACGCAGATGCACACACACCGTACAGCTCTGCACCATATGTTGACCTCCCTTACACATGAGGTGCTCTGGCCCCGGAAGGAAATAAATTACACACTAATATTACTGTGCAGTGGCACGCTTCTCCAAAAGACAGATGTTTACTGGGGATGATCTTTAAACAACAGCTTCAGCAAGTCTTTTCACATCCTTCTTTCTCCTTAATGCTGGCAAAAGCTCGCTGTCCCCTGACCATGATGTGTTTCTATGAATATTCCCGGACTAAGATCAGTTTCCACACCCCTAACCTAGTGAGAAAGGAAAAGTTGACTCAAAATGGCTTCACAAATGAAAAACATTTTTAATGAACAAAAGGAGAGTGATTTGGGGATGAACGCATTAGCGCATTAGTCAAGACAGTGTTTTGTATTTATTCTTTATGTTGGTTGCCATGCCAATAAAAAAACAAATCACATAATGCTTGATCTTCAGTCACTTAATTAGCAATGCAATGTGAGTACTGATATATGCAGTTGTCTGAATGTACAGTCAAACCAAAAATTATTCAGACATTTTTGATATATTTTTACTAGTGGGTGCTGGACACTGTAGTTGATTTATGTAAGTGAGGATAGCAAAATAAAGTAAACTGTGACATATTATACCCAAAAATTCTTCATACAGTGGACTACCAGTAAAATTGATAAACATTTGGAAACCAAAAATTATTCAGACACTTTGACCTGACCATGTTTTGCTTAAGTGTTATCTGACATAATTAAGATTAATTTTTTAAGTTTAACTCTGAGATCTTGTCATATTTTATTACCATTTTTTTAAAACTATAATGAATAAATTGAATTAATGAATGACATGTTCAAGGTGTCTGAATACATTTTGGTTTGACTGTATAGCAGGAAATCTATTTTAGTGATTTATAGTGAAAAAGCTCTATACAAATAAAATATAGGGATTTTGGTCTTTCCCACCTCTTGACCTTACGCAACCGGATCTAACAATTCAAATGTCATAATAGTGACATAATCCATAATCCAATATATTATTCCCTAATTGTGACACCTGAAAATTAACATAATTTTGACCCTTTTACAGCATGACAAGACGACAAGTAAAAAAATCTCAATTTACAAATTGTGTTTTGTACACAATACCAAGTTATATATTATATATAATATATTCAAAAAGTAGCTAGCAATAGCTTAATGTATGGTCAAATATTTCTGGCCTATTACCTGAAAATTCAGTAACCCAAATGGCATAGTTTTTTAAAATGCATTTCGCTATAAAATAGTTTTTTTATAAAATTGCATTTAGATTAGATATAAAACCGCAGGGCTTCAAAAAATTGCAATCTTCACATAAAATGAATATAAAATATAAAAAGCTCATAAAAAAATAGTTTGACCTTCTGAGGTCGACAATCAACTTTTTCTGAAGCACTTCTTGTCACTGACAATTTGTTGAATTTCTTTCTTTTTTTAAAGAATTTCAGGCCTAAATTGATACCCTACTCATGGAAAGCATGTTTAGATGAATTATTTAAGAAAAAAATCTAAGACATTCATTAACACACCTACACCTACCAGTCTTTATAGCTTTACCCTGCATTTGGTTCACCCGTCCCCTATGACACCAGCCTATATTCCAGTCAGACAGTGTGAGGAGCGAATCTTTTGAATGTCAAACCCCTCATCCTCTCAGGGCCTGACTAATCATAAAGAGTGAGAACTTGTCTTTTACCTTCTCTTGGAGCTTTCTGATTCTGTCCTTGACATTCAGACAGAAAACTCTGTCATGAGGCTCACAGAGGAATTCTGTGTTGGTGCGAGGTGTGTTAGGCTGAAGAGCTGGTGAAGACTTGAGTTAGTGTGGGTGTGTGTATGTGTGCATGCAATTGGTAATTCCAGTTTGGATTCTCTGCAGCTATAACAAAATATTAAAGTGATATCCTGTCAAGCAGGACCTAAGTAATTACTGCAGCGCTCTGAGAAAATAAATGTATATTATATTGTTGAGTTACAAGTCCACTTTTGAATACAACATGCATCATAGAAAGAAATGCCTGTGAAGTCATTCAATTAACAAAGTCAATAACGTGCACCAGTCCATAGAGCCCTGTGTGGTTTTAATAACAATCCATAACCTCCATAGTTACAGATAACAAAACGTAACAGACTTAAGTCTGTAGTCATTAGTTTTAATAAACATTGTCTCAGAATCTAAGCCAGACTTCTCTAAATGCCAGACTACTATTATTTATGGTGCGTTTGGTCTACCTGTCCACAGGCTTAACTAAAAAGCACATATTACACCTTAATAGTCAGGTTCAGAAAGAAAAAGTTCCATTCATTTTCTCCATAAGGAAATTGATTTTGAACGACACCTTTAAAGACAGACCTGGGGTCCGTTCTTCGTACCTCACTTAATACATCAGAGATTATTTGACAGATGCCAGATCAGTAATCATGATAACTGAGATGTATCGATACTCAAAACCACGATCAGCAATGCAGCGATTGGCTGGCGTCATGATGGCAACATAATGACATCAATAAATAATTTAAAAAAGACACCTGACGAACAACTTGACAAATTTCTGGACCTTTATAAGAAAACAGCCAAGCAACTAAAACAAAATAAAAGTTATAATAGATCAATTAAATTTTTTTATTTTTTTTACTTGATTCCCAATTATTTAGGATATAGCCTGTTCATGATTTCATTTCTATTTCAATGTTGTAATTAGCAATTCATTTAATTTTACCTTTGGAGCAGATTTATTTTTTACGTGACAGCATTAATTAAAATTTCTTAAGGGTCAAGATAAAGTTATCTGCATCTCCTGCGCTGCATCAAGCCACTCCCATAATAGCTGTCATGGTTCAAATTAATGCACGCAAGGCATAGACTGTACATCATGTGTGTGAGACTCCAGTAAAATCATTAGGTAATTATTCCCTCATGAATAAATCTATCAACAAGTAAAACAGACTGTGTCTATGATAGACTACACAACATTATAATATTATTTGCAAATGTATTTTTAAATCATTATTATTGTCCCTGGTTCTCATTAGGGTACTCTTGTAAGAAAGTAGCAGTGGCTGGGACAGACTTTAAGCTTCACCTCCACTTAAAAAGATGCAATCTAATCCTGTTTACATGAAATAAGCCTGCTCCTGAGCAGGTTTAAGTTTACGGACCTGTTGCTATGACAGCAAGTCCAGGATGAGTGTCGAAGAACCGAACAATCCAAGATCATGCCAAATCGTCAATCAAATCCAGCAAACTGAGTTAGCGACGTACGAAGAATGGACCCCTGAGCTACGAGGTTGTTAATTGATATTTGATTCCATTGAAGCCATCAGCTCGCATTACGTCATCTTACTTTTTAAATAATCATGTTTAACAGTGAAATTTGTAGTGAAAACTACATTACCCATGATGCTGTACAGAAAATTCCACCAATCAGATAGTCGAAAAAAGCAAAATGGCCAAAAGATCTTGTTAGCTCCGCCCACTCCCATGAAGCACCGCAAATGACAGAGTCAGTCTCCTTACACTTTCAAAGTACTTAAATACTTGAATATACATGCATATTTTGTAATACTNAAATACAAAAAAAATATATTTATAGTTGAGCTAACTTAAAAAAAAAAAGAAGGGCAACCTATCGCATTCAACTTTTTAAGTTAACTCTACTAATCCATGCCAGTTAAAGTCAACTTGAAAACTTTTGTTCATGAGGCAAATGATGCTCATGTTGTGTAGTTAACTTTGAAAATCAAACATGGAGATGAAAAAACAAGGATTGTAGCTGATTGCATTGCTAAATGCTGAACATTCTTTAGACAAGTTTTAAGTTAAAAAGACTACCTGTTATTCATTAGATGAACAACATTTTTAAGTTGACTTTACCTGGAGCGAATTAGTTGAGTTAACTTAAAAGGTTGAGTGCGATAGATGGCCTTATTTTTTTAGGTTAGCTCAACTTGTTTTTGTTTTTTTTTTAGTAACCTTGACAAGAAGTTTTAAAGGATTAGTTTACTCACCCCCATTTCATCCAAGATATCTTTCTTTCTTCAGTCGAAAAGAAATTAAGGCTTTTGAGGAAAACATTCCAGGATTTTTCTCCTTATAGTGGACTTCAGTGGGGGCCTACGGGTTGAAGGTCCAAATTGCAGTTTCAGTGCAGCTTCAAAGGGCTCTACACGATACCAGGCGAGGAATAAGGGTCTTGTCTAGTGAAACGTTCGGTCATTTAAAAAAAACAAAAAAAAACATTTATATACTTTTTAACCACAAATCCTTGTCTTGCACATCGTCACACGTGACGTAATCGGAAGTATCGCGGTAGGGCGAAAAACGAATTTTCTCCTCCAACTTCAAAATCATCCGATATCGTTTTAACTTTTTTTTTTGTAAAGGGTGTTTGGCTTAATCTTTGCACATTTGCTTTGTAGACACTGGATCGGTACTTCCACCTACGTCACGCATGTCCTTTGTAACGTGATTACGTAATGCATACGGATCGCAGAGCTAGTGCAAGACGAGCATTTGTGGTTAAAACGTATATCATTTTTATTCTTTTTAGAAAATGACTGATTGTTAGATAAGACCCTTATTCCTCATCCGGGATCGTGTAGAGCCCCTTGAAGCTGCACTGAAACTGCAATTTGGACCTTCCACCCAGTGAACCCTGTTGAAGTCCACTATATGGAGAAGAAACCTGGAATTTTTTCCTTAAAAGCCTTAATTTCTTTTCAACTGAAGAAAGAAAGACATGAACATCTTGGATGACATGGGGGTGAGTAAATTATAAGGAAATTTTAATTCAGAAGTTCAATAGATTACCTTGTACTCATTATATGAACAAAAGTATTTAAGTTGATTTTAAATGGAGCGAATTAGTTCACTAATTCAATGCGATAGGTTGCCTTATTTTTTTAAGTTAGCTCAACTTTATTTCATATAATCAAAATTTTAAATGAGTAGTTTATTTCTCCATCGCTTTTAATTTGATTGCTGTTCACAATTGGATTGTAGCTGGTTGGCTTGGTTCATGACTTAAAAATCATTAATGAAGACTATATTTAAAATCGGGAGAAGTGAATAAAAAAATACTTCCAGAACCAACGGCGCTAAAAAAAGTGGGTGGGCACTGTTGAACCCAATAGAGACCTACAACATAAGCTGGAAAAAAGTGCCAATTCAAAAAGAATGCATGTGACATATTGACAAACATATTGACAATGTATGATGAAAAACGACAAGGATCCCGTCATCTTAAACGTTCCGAGCGTACAGCCGAACCAGCTTTCTGTCCTTAAGTGGTCGTTTTAAAATGTTACGGCTCTCTGCGGCCTCCACAAACAGCAAACATCCATTAGTATAATGCTAAAAAATGCATGAGTTGTTCCACAAGTATTATTTCCACAGAATTAAGGAGGCCATTATATAGGCAATTTCTATGACAGCGAAAGTAAAAATAACCCTCTGTATAGACCAGGGTGAAATACAGACAGAATTGTTACAAGACAAAATGATCAGATGATGACCAAATGTTGGGCAGCCAATCAAATGGATCCCCTTGGGAGGGAAAAGAAGAGCTCTCACATTCATAATTCACTCGCTGGGTGAATACTTGATGGTCCAGATTAAAGATTTAACTTAAAATTCTTTTTAAATTGTTAAAAGAGACATGAATTCAGTAGATGTGCCAAGTAAAGTGAATATTCTGGGTTAAGCTCAGTCAACAGCAATGAAAGTGTATGTGCCAATGCGTAAACGTTAAAATACTGTTTCAACAGTATAGCCACTAGTCACGTAAAGAAAAATGTGTTAACATTAATATAAATTTTGAAAGACTATAATATTTTTGAAAGACTTTCAGGATGATCTGAGACATTGCACATGGACAGGATACAAACTGACTGGCCAAATAATTGTTGCGATATCAACCACTCCTCCGTTTATTACTGTCGTTTGGAAAAACGCGTAGAACGCATGCTAGAAGGTCTTGTCCTCTGAACACATCCATTTCTTAACTAGAAGCTGGTGGGGGCATGTCACCATCCTATTTATAGCCTGCCGAGAAATAATTCAAAGGAATCAGAGTGAGATCTCTTAAATCTTCCCTTTCAGAGTCCTACACAGAATGAAAAAAGAGAATGTCTCTTTTTCCCTCAAAAGCCATCTGTATGAGACAGTGCAGCACACCTCTGAAAAGGTGTGAGTTATATCCTGAACATCACAGTGATGGATGTGGCATCTGTTGGACAGACAGAACAGCACACATGGCGCTTGTTTCTAACTGTGACAGGCAATAAAAAATTGAAGCTCTAATTCCAAAAGAACTTCCAAAAGTTATTTAAATGCATGTTGGAATAAGAACTAAATGCTCTTAAAGTGACAGTACACCCAAAAATTAAAACTCCATCATACTATATGATTTGTTTTCTACTGTGGAGCACATATGGAGTTGTTAAGAAGGATAGCAGCCTTAGTCACCATTCACTTTCATTTTATGAGAACAAAAATGAAAAGATGAATGACTGACACGTTTTTTGTTTTGTTTTCTTGCGGAAGAAAGTCAAACACAGTTTGAAAGGGGAGTAAATAACATTTAGGCAAACTATCCCTTTAAATCATTTGAAAATAAGTCACAAACATCATTTTAAAAAACACTGAATTGCTGACACTCAGTCTTTCAAAGTCTTGAAGTCTTTCCACTTGAACAAGACATTGAATGAGGCAACATTACTGTCCAAACACGACAGGTAACTGCCACCCGAACTGACTGCGTTTCCACTTCTCCTTCACACAATTTCTTTCTCCTCACTTCTCCTCCACGGTCCAGAATCGGACACATGCACTTTCTTACCTCTTTGAAGCTCATATTTCCTCGCCTGGACGACCTATTTCTACTCTTTCCCCTAGGACTAAGCGCGAAAAACCGTTAGCACACGCAACACTTACCTCAACAATCTTCATATGTCTCAAATGTGCCGCTGTAGGCGCTCCACTTCGTCTAGGCTGGCTGAATTCAACGGTTTCAATTTCAGTACCGAGTTAGTAACTGAACCATGGCACGTAAATAAAACCTAGCCTGCGATAAAATGCCTATCTGTGGTCGGAGTGTAACTTTAAAGCGATTGGCAGTTGTGTTTGGTGAGATGTGAACGGTCGCGCGGCGCTCGTGTGTGTTGGGCGTGCGCATCCTGTGCTTCTATTCTCGCGCGCTCTCAAGGGACACCGATGCTGCTGCTGATATTGCCAAGCAACAGCTTCTGTAATAACCCATCAAAGTCTGACGAAGCTCAAGTCTGGCATGCTGTATAACAAACGTTATAATTCATTTCGGTTCAGCTGTCATTCATAGTTAGGATGTATGGAGAGATCTCTACAGATTAGTGAGGTCATCATATGCCTTATTTGGGTATAATAACTTTCATTAATGTCACTAACAAACATTATATGGGACTTTGCTTTGCTATACTATGCAGTATGTTTTCATGTGCCCATTATACATGTATTAATAAAGCCTACTGGAAAAAAAAAATTTAACTCACCGTTTTTAAAGACAGAAACCATAGTTTCTTTCCCAGTATTTTTTTTTTAAACACAATTAGGAGATTTCTTTAAAAATTTTGCTATTTGGTTTAAAGGATTAGTTCACTTTCAAATTAAAATTTCCTGATAATTTACTCACCCCCATGTCATCCAAGATGTCCATGTCCTTCTTTCTTCAGTCGAAAAGAAATTAAGGTTTTTGATGAAAACATTCCAGGATTATTTTCCTTATAGTGGCCTCCAAACGGTTGAAGGTCAAAATTACAGTTTCATTGCGGCTTCAAATTGTTCTACACGATCCCAGATGAGGAATAAGGGTCTTATCTAGAGAAACCATCGCTCATTTTCTAAAAATAATTAAAAATTATATAAATTTTAACCATAAATGCTCATCTTGAACTAGCTCTCATCTTCTTCTGTTTGAACAAGTTGTTATATACTTGCATGTTGTATATGACAATTTAGTTCAAACTTTGACCTGTGGAGGGCAGTAATACACTTAGCAGCGTCTACACTGCCGGAATTCTAATAGAGAAGAAGAAGAGAGCTAGTTCAAGATGAGCATTTATGGTTAAAACGTATATAATTTGTGATTTTTTTTTTAGAAAATGAGCGATGGTTTCATAAGACCCTAGATCAGTGGTTCCCAAACCTGTCCTGGAGGACCCCCAGCCCTGCACATTTTGTATGTCTCCCGATTTCTGACACACCCATTTCAGGTCTTTCTGTCTTTACTAATGAGCACATGAGTTGAATCAGGTGTGATAGATGAGGGAGACATACAAAATGTGCAGGGCTGGGGGTCCTCCAGGACAGGTTTGGGAACCACTGCCCTAGATCACGTAGAATGCTTTGAAGCTGCCCTGAAACTGTAATTTTGACCTTCAACCGTTTGGAGGCCATTGAAGTCCACTATATGGAGAAAAATCCTGGAATGTTTTCATCAAAACCCTTAATTTCTTTTCGACTGAAGAAAGAAGGACATGAACATCTTGGAAGACATGGGGGTGAATAAATTATCAGGAAATTTTAATTTGAAAGTGAACTAATCCTTTAAAGTCAGCAATGTCATTTCCTCTCTCAAGATCCATAAAGGTACTAAAAAAATATTTAAATCAGTTCATGTGAGTACAGTGGTTCAATATTAATATTATAAAGCGACGAGAATATTTTTTGTGCACCAAAAAACAAAACAAAATAACAACTTATATAGTGATGGCCAATTTCAAAACACTGCTTCATGAAGCTTCGTAGCATTATGAATCTTTTGTGTCAAATCAGCGGTTCGGAGCACCAAAGTCACATGATTTCAGCAGTTTGGCGGTTTGACACGCGATCCGAATCATGATTCGACACAAAAGATTCATAACGCTCCGAAGCTCCTGAAGCAGTGTTTTGAAATCGGCCATCACTAAATAAGTATTTTTTTGCACACCAAAAATATTCTCGTCGCTTTATAATATTAATATTGAACCACTGTACTCACATGAACTGATTTAAATATTTTTTTAGTACATTAATGGATCTTGAAAGAGGAAATGTCATTGCTGGTTATGGAGGCCTCACTGAGCCATCGGATTTCAACAAAAATATCTTAATTTGTGTTCCGAAGATGAACGAAGGTCTTATGGGTGTGGAACGGCATGAGGGTGAGTAATTAATGATATTATTTTCATTTTTTGGTGAACTAACCCTTTAATGCTGTGTTGCCATTTTTATGCCAGTTTTAATAAAAGTGAAATCTAAAATATTATTTTCTTATGCAGGGTTATTATTGTTAACTAAAACTAAAACAATAAAAATAATTGTTACTTTAAAATATATATTAAAAAACTTAAATGCATTGTATTTTACTTGCCAAGGCAACATTTCTAATTTTCATTTAGTTTAATAAAAAAAAATTTAAAAAAAATAAAACTAAAAAACTATATAGACATTAAAAAAAATAATAAAAATGACAAAAACACACTACAAAATCACAAAAACTTTTACTAAAATTAAAGGGGAAACAGAAAATATAAAAATACAATTAAGTAAAAAATTTAAAACTATAATAGTATTTCAATAATACTAAAATAACACTGTTCTTATGTCATCCAAATACTCTTCTACGCCTGCTTAATGGGTGAGGCTGGACAGGAGTCTATAAATAAACATACAATCCATAAATAAATTCCGACTCTGGGGACTAACCGAGATTAAAAGAACATTGTGAATTTATGAAACTGAGAATGATATCATTGTGCGGCACTGCCCTATTTTTACCAAGGTGTGAGAATACATATCAAGCCCACATACAACAGCAATTTTTTGTCTTGGGTTGCATGAACATTTCATTTAAGTCTATAACACAATGCTGATTAGCCTTTCTCTTGTCGATCAAATTTTATTTATGACATTATTTTGTCTATTGACTTTAGCAACTCCAAAACAATAGATTTCTACCGCCAAATGGATTAAATGATGTACCGGAGGCGGTTGTGCTACTTTATCCTGAAGGCACATATTGATTGCTTTATAAATTACTGTCAGCTTACATCATTTCATTTCTTCACTGTCACCATTAAATACTGCCGGCTTTTCCATACAGCAGTACATTTCACCTCGCTGCCCACAAGATAACCAATTGTTTTTTATTCACTGCAGAAATAGACAAAAGAATATTGATCTTATGATTCAGGTCTTCTTGTTGCTCTATCCCCACAGCCCTGAAACCTCTTCAGCAGTCCAAAATGAAAGGCAATATGGGACATTCTCTTCAAGGTCCTTTACTTACGCATAACCATTGACATCCAAGATGATCTCTCAGCAGGTTTGGCCATCTATTTGAGTTTTACTTGAATTTAGAGTTACAGAAACTCCTTAAAACAAGTAATTGCAGTTATCTCATCTGTTTGGAAATCACAAGAATGAAGATATTAAGAGATAGAAACACATTCAATCAGTCAACGTGAAATCAAAACTGACCCTAATTGCTTGACATAACCATCTCCATTTTCAAGGTTATGAAAATAATACAAGATTGGAGGAAAAATATATATTTAAATGCTTTTGCGTTCTCTCACAAAAATTCTGTGTTTCCTCTAAAAACTTTGCGTTCGCTCTCAAAACCTATGTGGCCCTTTCAGAAACTTTACTTTTCAAAAAGTTTTGCGAGCTAATGCAAAGTATTTGCAAGGGAACGCAAAAGCATTTAAAGGTACAGAGCCCCTAAAGGGACATGGTGGTGAAAAAAAAAAGAAACATGTGGAAAACAAATGTCAATGCTTTTGCGTTCTCTCATAAAATGTTTTGCGTTCCCCCGAGAAACTTTGCGTTCGCTCTAGAAACTTTGTGTTTACTTGCAAAACCTTTTGAGCTCTTTGAGAGCGAATACAAAGTTTCTCTGCAGAACGCAAAAGTTTTTGCGAGGGAACTAGGGGTGTAACGGTACATGTATTCTTCCAGAACCGTACGGTACGGACGTCACGGTTCAGTTCATGCAGTCAGACGACGAATACAGTCAGTCACAAGCGATCCACACTCCAATCCAGAAGGGGGCGCGTGCGGTAATAGAAGAAGAGCAGACGAACTAGATATGCTAGAAATCTCTCAACCAGTGTTTCAACCATGGAAAGACATCAATAAAACAGCTTGAGAATAATATCTCACGTAGCATTACATTTACCTCAGGCAAGTCATTTACTGTCCACAGCGTGTTAGTTCACTAGAGAAATAAACTCTATAGGGGAGCATTTCAACTCTGTTGTTAATTGTAACCTTTAATATTATAGTAAGAAGAAGGGGCTCCCTGTATATAGTTTACAGCTTTAGCTGAGATAGATTAGCTGAGATTTTTTATCCTTAAAATGTTAATTATAATTGAATCATTTTACATAAGTTGAAATTTGAAGAAGCCAACTATATTGGATCTGACAACAGCTACTGTTATGTCACAAACCGTAAGTAAACAATTACATAATTCTTTGTCTGTAAATGACATTCTCATATGGATAAAATCTTCAAAACAATTACTCATGTGCAATAGCAAGTGGGCATTATTTTTTTACTATGCGATGACGTTAGCTAATCATAACAGTGGCCGTTTACTGACAAGCCTTAAAGGAGCTGCCCCTTAAAAACTAATCATTTCAGATAGATGGTCAGAATGAGGGTTCAAAATAACCATTTTCTAATATATTTATTAGTTTTTTTGCGCAGATTATTAACATTAAAGGTGCAATATGTAATATTTTCTGTCCGCAAGAGGTCGCTAAAGGCCTATTCAAAACAAAGGCGTAGCTTGATGACGCCAAGTTTGAGCGTGAAATCTTGGGACATGTGGTCTTCACCTCACAGCCGGTGAAAAAAAATCGGGATAGGACTCTGGAAGAAATCATGTTCATGGATGCGATTATTAACGTTACTGTAGTATGAAGCAGAGCAGGACCGAGTGTTGTGGGAGCTAAACGAGGCCGCTGGAGCGATTGCGCAACACACGCCTCACGAGCATCGGAACTTTTATTATCCCACAGTCGCCGGCGCCGCTTCCGCTTTTCCGGTCATGAGTATGAGGTAACACAGCTCTGTTTATCATATTAGATACATTTGAGAGTGTTGAAAATGATGTTATAACGTTACTCTGTGCGTTCGCTCGGCGGCTGCTGTGAGACACTGTTGCACACTGCAGTAAGATAGATCGATTAGAATATCATATTAAATGCTGGATGGCTTGTGTTGATAAATGACATGCAATTAATTTTAAAACGTATTGTATGATGGAGAAAATGCTGTATTACTGTTACTAAAAATAAAGCTGCATTTGATTATGCTATGTTAGCTACTTCACAAAATAGTGTTTTTCTCTGAGGCATGGTAAAGCATGGTACTCGCAAAAAATCAAGAAAATTAGATTTAAACAATAAGACTAAACGTGTTGAGCTATATAACAACAATTAGTTTTCTGTCTATAAATATATCAAAACAGTTGTTCCCTTGTCTATTAAAACATGTAAATATTAATGCGTCTTTGGTGTTTCCATGGTTTCTACAAAATAAAACCAGAAACCGAGGTTAACGCGGGTATGACGCGATTGACAGGCGACTCCTCACACGTCCCGGAGCCTTGGTTAAAATTGCAATTATCTCACGATTTACAAATAGTTGCAAACATTTGGTATATTGTAAGTACTCAAGTGAACAAAATATATAACACTGGCCTAGTGGTTTTTGGATATTTTACTGCAAAATTCTTACATATTGCACCTTTAAGTGAACCTCAAGGAACATATTAAAATATTTTTTTCAAATCCATGTCATGACCCCTTAAAATATATTTTTTCCTCCCATTACATACTTTTGTCTCATAGGTATTAAAAACCTACTTTTTTTTTACTTGGAAATTTCTCATATAAGGAAGTAAAATTAGTTGTGAATGGCGTTTCACATGGACTTTAACGCAATCAATAAAGAGTCTTAGACTTTATTGATGTTTCAGATTATTAGTTAACATTTGACATCTGCTTTGATTTGTGATGTTGTTAATCAGTTTTCTGTCTAGTTTCATGGTGGCAAATTTATCAATGACTTAGTTGCACCTGGACTGAATCATTTGCTGCGCTTCTTCCTTCTATGGATTGCCAACCAATACATAATTAGTTAATCTGCAGGGCTAGAAGCTTCTTTTAGCTCACTAATGGAGCTCTTACCAGGAGATCAAATAGCAGTTCGGTCAATGATGAGGGTTGTAGATAAAAGAGATGATGATGTCACCTATAGCCCCGCCTGTATGATTGCATGAGAAAATCCCAAGCCTGAAATGCAGTGCACAAACAAACAATAAAAACAAAAGAAAAAAGTGTTTTGCAGACCATCATACATGTACAGTATCTTTCAAATGTGTTGTTAGTAATTGCATCAGATGAACTGAAACTAATAAAACCCAGGACAGCTGCTTGTTTGTAGCAAACAAGCTTTGTTATTGCATGTCTTATGACCTGCTGATCTCGGAGGGAGACAACCTGTGTTTCCCAAGACACAAATAAGACCTTCACAGAAGAAGTGTCAGAAACTGAAACTTCTAAAACAAGATAAAACTTTCACCAGGTGCTTCAGACAGACTTATTTATAACACAATGGCAAAATGAATAGATCTTTCTCAAAGGATGGCATTTTCTGTCCTCTAACTAGATTTAGATGGCTGCCTCTGTCTTCTAAATTTAGATGAAGAAAGTGAGTCAGCCCACAGAAAGTCAATATTAATGGTGATTTAGTGGAGAGTGAAAAAGAAAATGTATCCTCACAGGACTCCAGTCAGTGTGAGAGCACCTGGCCCACAGGCTATGAGGAAGCAGCTTCAGAGGCAGCTCTCCGAGGCACACTGAGGTGGAGGCAGTTACAGTGAGCCCCTCACACTACTGCCCTCTGCTGGCTGACTGGACCACTGCACAACACTGACACATCCAGTGCATGTGATTTTACCAAGTATAGGAAATGTTCCAACATCTGAAGGGGATGTGAACGCAGCTCAAACAAACTTTTCAGATGTGCTGCCATTCTGGAAAACAGAAGAAGAAGTAAACTTGCGTTACTTGTTTAAAAAAGTAACTCAGATATTTTGATGTAAATTTAAAAGTAATGTGTTACTTTACTAGTTACTTGAAAAAAGTAATCTGATTACGTAACTCATGTTACTTGTAATGCATTACCCCCAACACTGCCGCCATTCATCCATTCCCACCCCTTTCCTGTCTGAATTATACTTTCCAATAAAAATAAAGGCAAAAAGCCCAAAAATAAAATAATAATTAATCTGAATGGGACATATAATGTTAAATAGGAGCTAAGAGAACTTAGTGAGGGTAGCGCTATGTTTAATTTCTGAGAGGAATGAAAACGAGTCTGTTAGGAATAACAACATACCGACTGTTCAGCTAATGAAACATCTTTCCAAAAGACTTTCTGTAGTCAAAAACTCTAAACAATTGTGAGTTTTGAAAATGTGAAGGTCTATTTGACAGCCATGAAATTGTATTTATATTATTTTTCTGAAAAATAGTTTGTCATTAAAGGGGTCCTGTTATGCTTTTCTTTTTTTTTTACATGTTCAACTTTCTTTAGTGTGTAATGTTGCTGTCTGAGCATGAAAAAGGTCTGCAAAGTTACAAAGTCACTCCAAAGGGAGTTATTTTCTATATTAGTAAGCACTGTTTCTGAACTCCTTGTAACGCCTTGATCCTAGTCTTGAGTTTTCTTCCGGGAACAAAACTGTCACAGTATTCCTTATTTAAATAATTCCCACCCAAGCGATGCGCAAAATAAAGTGGCAAGGCCTGGTTGAATTGCATTAGTACTTTGTTGAAACTCGCTGTTATAGTAAGGGACATGACCTTTATGAAACACACTTGAAGTGGTTGACCAATCACAACACACTAGTTCGGTCGACCAATAAGAGCACATTGCGCTTTTCAGAAGGAGGGGCTTCATAGAGCCAGGAACTAAACAGGGGTGCGTTTCCCGAAAGCATCGTTGATGAACCATGGTCGTAAGTCCCATTGAACTCTATTGGTAACGACAGAACTTGCGACAATAGTTCGCTTTGGGAAAC
>RJVU01047120.1:5565494-5590494 GCA_003731715.1 Anabarilius grahami | reverse complement strand
GGACCGAGTTGTTTTTGCGGCTGACCTTATTGCATATGCATTTGTAGGAGTTTCCCTTTCAGATGCAAAATTTATGGGAGAAGAGTATTTAAATGAATCACCCAATGCGATTTACTAATGGTTGAGCTAGTAAATTTACTGGTATTTTCACCATTATTTACCGCCCAAAAAAAGCATTTCTTAACCCATTTTGTGACGTGGCTGCAACTGTTGCTGCTAGGAGGAGACACCGCAGAGAACAGAGAGCGCATGGTAGAAGGGAGAATATATTTTTTCACTCCTATTAATTTCAGAGAAATGCCAGAGAAAGACGTTATCCGTATATTACATGTAATGTGTAAGTTGCGCCTGTGTCGATCCGCACCCGATGAGCATCAGCTCTGCTTATTTGCAACTCAACGCTAATTTTCACTGCTCTTGGTAGATTGCGTTGGTCATTATGTAAATGATTTGACTGCGTCTGTGTTCTTTAATTTGCGCATCAACAGTAGATCATGCGCAAAACTTGCCACTCCCATCGGCGCATTTGTGGAATTGCATTCTCGCTAATTTGCCCCGTTTAGTAAATCTGGCCCATAGTGTATCATTCCAGCGATCAATAAATCATTCACCCTGCTCACATGCATTCATACAGATTCATATCAAATCTGAAATTTCACACTCTGACAAGCTTATGTGGATTGTTTGGTACATTTATATTGAAATGTTACTCACCCAGATAGTTTCTGCTTTTTGTAATTTCAGTCACATCAATCCTTATTGCTTCTTGAGGTCTTCTGAAACAAACAGTAGCTCACCTCATTCAGGAAAACAGATGAATACACCTGTGACAAATCTACATCATCACAGCCATGTTTCTGTAGCAAAGAGAAATATGGAATAGCACAAACAAAAAATATAGATAGATATATAGATAGATAATACAGAAAGACAGACATACTCCTGAAGTTATTTCCCAGCAACTCAACAAGTATTTTCCACTGTTCATACCACCAGGTCAATTTCCAGGGTGAAAACTGGATTGTTATTGAACACAAAATTGCTCAGCCTTTATTAAGAGGCATCTATTACTGTTGAAACCCCTGTTTGCACCAATACATTCTACCATCCAATTCTCTTTCGCTGGCACTCCTGCCACAATTACATGCTACAGTGACTTTAAGGACCCTGAAAGGGCAGCCAAGGCGTTCTCAAGACACCTCTGCATGGTGCTCATTTTGCAAGGTTGTTTCAAAACAAATCATCACCCTGGGCAACTCTGAAGTGAAGGAAAAGCGTGGGTGCAGTTGCAACCTGTAATTGTTCAATAATAATCTTCTAATCCAGCAGGAAAACAGCACAGTGAATGCAGTATATGTGATTTATGATTACACAGTTGCTATGTTGTCTAGTTAGATGAATAATATGCTGTCCAATCAAACTACCATTCATTTTCTTCAGTATAAGCTTCTTTAACGCGCATTGTGAAATGAAAACGAACAACCAATTACAAACTGATCTGTACTTACCTCATTAATTAGAGGAGAGGAACAGATTTCGGTAACCAGTTATGCTGCCTTATGGGATGCGTTGACCTTACTGTATATTCACAACTGTTCACATCAGACCAAAGTGCTTTCTAGAGTATGAAGCAAAGGAGATTAGATATCATCAAAGTGAATTTTGCTGTGAAACAGAGGAGGAGGGTAACAAATTTTGGTAACGTCTAATTGCTGCCTTGTCGGATTTGATGACTCTGCTTTATATCTGCAACTGTTCACCTCAGACAAAAATGCTTTTTAAAAAATGAAACAGAGGAGATTAGACATCACCAGAGTGAATTTTGGTAACATTAAAGCCATTCTGTGTGAAATAGAGGAGGGTAACGAATTTTGGTAACAACTAATGCTGACTCATCAGATTTGGTGACTCTGCTTTACATCTGCAACTGTTCACATCAGACAAAAATGCTTTTAAAGTATAAAACAGAAGAAATTAGACATTACCAGAGTGAATTTTGGAAACATTAAAGCCATTCTGTGTGAAATAGAGGAGGGTAACGAATTTTGGTAACGTCTAAAGCTGCGTTATGAGATTTGGTGACTCTGCTTTATACAGTATATGCAACTGTTTACATCAGACAAAAATGCTTTTTAAAGAATGAAACGAAGAAGATTAGACATCACCAGAGTGAATTTTGGTAATATTAGAGGAGATTAGAAATCACCAGAATGAATTTTGGTAATATTAAAGCCATTCAGTGTGAAATAGAGGAGGGAAACGAATTTTGTCAACGTCTAAAGCTGACTCATCAGATTTGGTGACTCTGCTTTATATCTGCAACCGTTCACATCAGAAATAAATGCTTTTTAAAGTCTGAAACAAAGGAGATTAGACATAATCAGGGTGAATTTTGGTAACATTAAAGCCATTCTGTGTGAAATAGAGGAGGGTAACGAATTTTGGTAACAACTAATGCTGACTCATCAGATTTGATGACTCTGCTTTATACAGTATATGCAACTGTTTACATCAGACAAAAATGCTTTTTAAAGTATGAAACAAAGAAGATTAGACATCACCAGAGTGAATTTTGGTAACATTAAAGCCATTCTGTGTGAAATAGAAGGGGTTAACGAATTTTGGTAACAACTAAAGCTGCGTTATGAGATTTGGTGACTGCTTTATACAGTATATGCAACTGTTTACATCAGACAAAAATGCTTTTTAAAGAATGAAACGAAGAAGATTAGACATCACCAGAGTGAATTTTGGTAATATTGAGGAGATTAGACATCACCAGAATGAATTTTGGTAACATTAAAGCCATTCTGTGTGAAATAGAGGAGGTTTACGGATTTTGGTAACAACTAATGCTGACTCATCAGATTTGGTGACTCTGCTTTATATCTGCAACCGTTCACATCAGACAAAAATGCTTTTTAAAAAATGAAACAGAGGAGATTAGACATAATCAGGGTGAATTTTGGTAACATTAAAGCCATTCTGTGTGAAATAGAGGAGGGTAACGAATTTTGGTAACAACTAATGCTGACTCATCAGATTTGATGACTCTGCTTTATACAGTATATGCAACTGTTTACATCAGACAAAAATGCTTTTTAAAGTATGAAACAAAGAAGATTAGACATCACCAGAATGAATTTTGGTAACATTAAAGCCATTCTGTGTGAAATAGAGGAGGTTTACGAATTTTGGTAACAACTAATGCTGACTCATCAGATTTGATGACTCTGCTTTATACAGTATATGCAACTGTTTACATCAGACAAAAATGCTTTTTAAAGTATGAAACAAAGAAGATTAGACATAACCAGAGTGAATTTTGGTAATATTGAGGAGATTAGACATCACCAGAATGAATTTTGGTAACATTAAAGCCATTCTGTGTGAAATAGAGGAGGTTTACGGATTTTGGTAACAACTAATGCTGACTCATCAGATTTGGTGACTCTGCTTTATATCTGCAAGCGTTCACATCAGACAAAAATACTTTTTAAAGTCTGAAACAGAGGAGATTAGACATAATCAGGGTGAATTTTGGTAACATTAAAGCCATTCTGTGTGAAATAGAGGAGGGTAACGAATTTTTGACTCTGCTTTTCAATTAAAACTCTGAAGCATCTGGATGGACTGGATTGTTTTATTAATGCACTTGAAGAAATAATAATCAGCGAGCAAGTAATATCTCTTGGACAGCTTGTCTTAAAAGATGATTTAATTTAATTAACCTGTTTAACAGCACCGTTTGCCTGAACAGCACTTCAACGGACGCGTTTACGATAATGTGCACGAGCGCCAGGCACATTCTCGCCATGTAAATCCCTGCCTGCAATCAGAAGAACTCAAGCACTCCACTGCTTTCAAACAATAAAAAACTCTTTGCTTTTGCAGACAAAGGAGTCAAAGCTCTTGCTAACACAACAAATGCATTTGGGCATTGTTGAGGTGATATCAGCAAGACAAGCTTTGTAGTTTGTATGTGTCTGGCATCATTACCAGCTTGTCAAATATGCTTTCCAAACACAAGCAACATAACAGAGGCATTGTGAAGAAGATATGCCTCTGTGGAATATATCACTGGACAGCTGCCAGCATCATGTGGCTGTTTTAGCCAAGCAAAGGAAATTATCACATCTAAAAATGTGATAACACATCTCAGAGGTTTTGCAATGAATTCAAAGCTATTTCTATTGTTACAAAAAAAATTAAACCGCTAAAATCCATAATAAAACCATTCTAAACAACATAAATGAGCAACAAAGCAAGCAATGATTGAAGAGGCAGGAGATTGCTGGAGGTCACCATCCATAAACACCTTCAGGTCAATAGGGTCATTAAAATTTCTTCAGTCTTATATGCATTAACAAAGATGCATTAATCAAAAGCTAGTAAATAAGCATGAAATATTGTCTAGAGCTGTCCAGACTAATTTGAGGAGATTAAAACCTAACACAAGTGTTTTTTTTTTCTACAACAGACACATAGTTATGTGCTAAACAACAAAGATCTTACACGTGGCCTCATTTGTGCAGGTGTCATGGTAACTGATGACACCTGATAATACGAGTTGTGTTGTGTATTGACTGAATGATTTGACCTCTACCCTTTACATCCGCTGGACAGAGAGGCCCTAAAGCTACGACTGAATAAATGAGAAATGTGACTTGTTAAAAGGTACAATAGGAGGTCCACTCTTTAAACAAACAGATACAACTATCGCAACAGCACAAAAGGTAGTTTGCAGACTGTGGGTAATAACAGTGGCAATGTTCAAAAGTTAAATGTATTTAAAATATGTCTCTTATGTTCATCGTTATCATTACAATAATTTAAAATAACTGTTTTCTATTTTATTATATTTTAAAATGTATTCATGTGATGGCTTTCAGCATCATTACTCCAGTCTTCAGTGTCAAATGATTCTTCAGAAATCATTATAACATGCTGATTTGCTGCTCAAGAAACATTTCTTATTATTATCAATGTTGAAAACAGTTGTGCTGCCTAATATATTTTGTGGAAACCGTGATGCATTTTCTTCAGGATTCTCTGATGAAAAAAAACAAAAAAAAACAACAGCATTTATTTGAAATAGAATTTTTTCATAACAATGTAAATGTCTTTACGGTCACTTTTGACCAATGTAATGCATCCTTGCATATTGATAAAAAAAAAAAAAAAAAATAGGTTTAGGACCCCTTAAATCACTTTCAAATGAAAATTACCCCAAGCTTTACTCACCCTCAAGTCATCCTAGGTGTATATGACTTTCTTCTTTCTGATGAACATGATCTGAGTTATATTAATACATATCCTGACGCTTCTGAGCTTTAGAATGGCAGTGAGCGATACCAACGAGTATGAAGCTCAAGAAAGTGCATCCACCCACATCCATCCATCATAAACGTACTCCACACGGCTCTAGGGGGGGTTAATAAAGGCCTTCTGAAGCGAAGCGATGCATTTGTGTAAAAAAAGATCCATATTTAACAAGTTATGAAGTAAAAATTGGGAGGGCGTTCATGTGTATTTACGATAATTCCGAGAGCACGTGAAGGCAGCATAAACCACACTGTGGTGGAGAACAGGGTTAATGAGTTCATGTTTGTTTGTTTTTTTGTCTTTTTAGATTAAAACTTTGGTCTTGAGAAGTTAAAGTCGGCATGAAACAGAAGCTGCGATAGTTTTTTCTTCCCTTTTGTGAAGTATATCGAAGTGAATTTTTTAACAAGAAAAAATGTAGGGCGGGACTTGATTTTGTCCACGGGGAATTGATTGAATGGTTGTGGTTTGCCATTGGTCGATCTCGTTTGAGTGACAGGTTGAGAAGAGATGTCACTGTAAGAGGGAGGGGAAGTTATTTTGATTACAGATTATGAGGACATGACATTTAAATAAAATAATGGCATGCACGGATAAATCATTTATAATAAATACTGCAATATTCCATTATTTATTTATATATTTTTTTTAGTGACTTTGTAACTGCATGCTAAGCTGTCACAGACACTTTTTAGCTTTGGCACTAGAGTTGACAAGAAGCTCTATGAGGAAATAAAAAGGTGGATATACAGCCTGACAACAAAATCAATGAATGACATTTAACATGTTATAGATCTGAGCTGTGTAACCTGATCCAGGAAAGAAATCAGAATAATCTAACTTGCTTTGCAGTTTGTGATAAACAGTAAAGGAACATTTAAAATGAATTGCTGCCCTCTAATGGTAAAACCTTTTGGTTGAGACATCAAAATGTGTGAGCGCACGAGAGAGAATCCTTTATTTTTAACAGATTATCTTGTGCTGTGCTCGTCCAATCAGATACTGATGCCGCAAAATATGCAAATAAGAATGTTAAGAACTTTTTTTTGTGCCAAATATGGAGTATTTATTAAGAAGCAACAATAAAAATTGTATTGAAAATGTAAAAGGAAATTTTACCACTTTCACACAGGCTGTGTAATTAATAAATTAATATTTAAAAATGTTGTATTTATATCCCAAATTAAAAAACAATATTAATGTTCAAGAAACATTCAGTAGTCTATCATAAATATTACAATTTTAAAGCCAGTTTAATTTAAACACTCCAACTCTGTTTGACACAACACAGGTAGTTTATGTATTAATTCAGATATTAATGCAGTGTGTGCTTTGAAACTGAGGAAACTGACATAATTAGCTGCAACAATGTGCCTTCATTTTTGAAAAGCACCGTTTGGGCTCTCTGAGGTAGGACTGTTGGTGAAGTTTACAGCTGTCATTTTTTTCTCATGGGAGAAACTGCAGTTTGAGCTCAGCCCATTTCTTCTCCAGCCTCTGTTTGATTGGCTCAGGGGCGAAGGTGTATCCAATGGCCTGCTGGGAGAGCCTCCACACGGCCTCCTGAGTCAAACCAAAGGTGGAGGCAGCCAGCTGGTACTCCTGAGAGAGATCCGTGCAGAACACGCCCTTATCATCCGTCTGACGGGACAGGAGGAGCAACAGGACTTTTGTTATTTTCTAATAGAATTTATAAACACTTTTTTTTAAAAAAGTTAGTTTGCATTTATTTAAAAGTGTCTGAATTGCAAAATAGTGTGGGGGAAAAAAAACTCACGCAGAGAACACATGGGTGTCCTCGATTATACCAGTACTGGAAGTGATGCTTGTCATATGAAGGCACCGTTTGACCTTTGACATTAGAGGTCAAACACAGCTCTGCAAAACAAGATAGTTACATTTAAATACAAATAGTTTAAAAAAATAATTCTTTAAAGTTCAAGNCTTTATATCTTCTCAATCTCATGTTTTTTTTCTCTCTTCCTGCCATCTTTCACATGCTCATATATATATATATATATATTTATTTATTTATTATATATTACAGTGCTCAGCGTAAATGAGTACACTCCCTTTGAATTTTAAACAATATCTCAATGAACACAAAAACAATTTCCAAAATGTTGACAAGACTAAGTTTCATATAACATCTGTTTAACTTATAACATGAAAGTAAGGTTCATAATATAACTTAGAGAACGAAGTTTTTAGTTTTACTCAAATTAGGGTGATGCAAAAATGAGTACACCCCACTGAAAGTCTCTGGAGCAAAGCTAAATTTTAGACTACAAAATGTCTAATTTAACAAGAATTCAACCACAGGTGAGTCTAATTATTCATTACACAGGTGTCCAGCAGACAGCTGACTATAAAAGGGTGTTAAAACCCCTTCCCATTTCATGCTGTCAGCAATGGCACCACATGGAAGAGAAATGTCACAAGACCTGAGAAAGAGAATAATTTCTTTACACCAGAAATGTGAAGGCTACAAGAAGATCAGTAAAGCTTTACTAATCAGTCAGAATACTGTAGCAAAAGTGGTACAAAGTTTTTTTTTTAAAAAGGAACTGCAACCATCTCACAGAGACATCCATGTCGTCCACGGAAGTTAACACCTCGACAGGAGCGTCTTCTGATGAGAAGGGTTGAAGAAAATCGGAATGCAAGTTCACTGCAGTTATCTAAAGAAGTAGAAAGCCAAACTGGGGTGACTGTTTCCCGTGAGACAATACGGCGTACACTGCAGAGGAATGGCATGCATGGGTGCCGTCCTCAAAAGAAGCCTCTCCTAAAAGCCCAGGCACAAAAAAGCCAGGGCCCATGCTGACAAAGATGAAGACTACTGGGACTCTATACTCTGGAGTGATGAGACCAAGATAAATGTTTTTGGAACTGATGGCTTCAAAACTGTATGGCGTCACAAAGGTGAGCAATACAAAGAAAAATGCATGGTGCCTACAGTGAAGCGTGGTGGAGGCAGTGTCCTTATGTGGGGCTGCTTGAGTGCTGCTGGTGTCGGGGAGCTGCATTTCATTGATGGCATCATGAATTCACAGATGTACTGCTCTATACTGAAAGAGAAGATGCTACCATCACTCCGTGCCCTTGGTCGTCGTGCACTTTCCCAACATGACAATGATCCTAAACACACATCTAAGGCCACTGTTGGATTTCTGAAGAAGAACAGGGTGAAAGTGATTCAGTGGCTCCTGATCTGAACCCAATCGAACACCTATGGGGAATTCTGAAGAGACAAGTTGAGCATCACTCTCCATCCAGCATCCAGTCTCTAAAAGAGGTCATTCTTGAAGAATGGAAAAAGATAGATGTTGCAGAATGTCGCCAACTTGTTCATTCCATGCCTAGAAGACTTGGTGCTGTCATTAAAAATCATGGAGGCCATACAAAGTACTAGATGTAGTAGTTTTTGTTGTGGGGTGTACTCATTTTTGCATCACCCTAATTTGAGTAAAACTGAAAAATGTGTCATCTAAGTTATATTATTAACCTTACTTTCATGTTTTAAGTTAAACAGATGTTATATTAAACTTAGTCTTGTCAACATTTTGGAAATTGTTTTTGTGTTCATTGAGATACTGTTTAAAATGTTACTTTTCAAAGGGGGTGTGCTCATTTACGCTGAGCACTGCATACACAGCATCTCATATTAGAATTATGATGGAAAACTAGTATAAAATTCTTTAAAGTTAAAGTATGTAATTTAGAAATTACAATAGAATACTATTTAAAAAAACGTATAATAGTTAATAACCTAAAATAGTAAATAATTAAAAAAAAAATTATTTAAAGTTCAGAAATTAAAATAAAAGTTTGGAATTACGACTGAAATCTAGTCAAAAACATAAAATAGTAAAATTAAATAGTAAAATAGGTTAAAAAAAATATATATAATTCTTTAAAGTTCAAGAATGTAATTTTAGAATTATGATGGAAAACTAATGAAAAAATAGTTAAAACAAAAATAAAGTTAAATAAAAATAAAGTAGTAAAATAGCTTAAAAATAATTATTTAGATCAAATAAAATATGAAACTAGTAAAAATACATTCTTTAAAATTTCAAGTATGTAGTTTTGGAATTCTATTCAAAAACATAAAATAGTTAATAACAAAATAGTAAATAATAAAAAAATGATGGAAAACGAGTAAAAAACATTAATAAAAATAAAGTGAGGTTACACTTATAATAAAGGTGTCCTTGTTACAATGCAATTATACATTTATGTACTGAATAATATTAATAAACTACATGTGCTTACTATAGTTTACTATAATTTATAGTTATTACTATAGTAACTACATGTAACGTGTAACAAGGCCACTGTAAAATAAAGTGTTACCTAAAGTAAAATAAAAAAAAAGGTAAAATAGTTTTTAAAAATAATTTTTTAAAGTTCAAGCATGTAATTTTGGAATTAAGATGGAAAACTCTTACCAATAGGAATCTTTTGTTTGCAAACTTTATCCACAAGACTGTCCGATCCACCGACCTCAGGATGCAGGAAGGTTCCGTGGCCAATTCTATCAGGAGGCAAGTTCAACAGCAGCTCGGACTCGTCTCTCTGAGAAGGAACCTGAAACACACACAAACTCTTGTGTAAACCGCGTAAAAGAATTCATACCAAAGCATACTTCCAATATGGGGATGTTTCCATGTGCTCTGACCTCTGAGAGGTGTAGAGCCAACTTCAGACCGCAGTTCTTGGCTTTCTGAAGTGCAGAGAGCAAGTCTTTTCCATGGCCGACCTGTATGATCAAAGATATGGAGACTGCAGCCAGAAACAAGTGGAGTATGATGTTAATTGCAATCTGAACTCACGGTTGGGTCTCCACTGAGGTCAAGTCCAACTACAACTCCATCACTGGAAAGCAGGAAGTCTTCTGCCAGCTTCACTGTCTCCATGGCAACCTCAGGCCCGTGTCTGCGGTCCACAGCCACGAGAAACCTGTGCAAACATACAGTAGGTGACCATAAAAGTAGCAGGTTGTCATCTAGAAAATCTAGAATAGCTAAAAATTACCTGACATCAATGTCAACTTCCTCTTGTTTACACTGCCGGATGGCTTCCAGCACAGTTTCAATGTATCTTTGTTTAGTGAGACCTTTTTGTGACAAAAATAAATGTCAACAAATAGCAGAAATGAGCTTCTAAAAATTTTGTTTGATATATGAACTGCTTCCAGTACCTGTTTCAGTCACTTCCCGTGGCGTGCTACGCAGCTCCAAGTATTTTACGCCATCTGCTGCGAACTCTTGAATGACTGCTTTGGCAACCTATTTTAATAATAATAATTCCCTTTTTTAATTTATTCTTAAAGGTACAAAAGGATAAAACATTAAGTAAATGTTGCTTTACCATTAGGATGTCCTCTTCTGAATCAACGAGCTGATGAATCACTTTAAACACTTGAAAACACCTAATGGAGGGATACACCAACTTAATAGCTCACCTGTAATTACCAAAATAACATCAGGACTAGGTCTTGTACAACCATCCCCTGGTTTCACAGACAAGGCTCAAGCCTAGTCCCAGACTAAAATGCATATTTGAGCTGTTTTCACTAAAAGCAACTTGCACTGACATATCTTAAAATAAGTCATTGTTTTGTCACAAGATGCACACCAAAAATGTTATTTTCTAAGGTACGTTTATAAAAGCTTCTTAAATGTCCTAATTGAACTAAGGCCTAATCCTAGCTTAATCTAAGCCCTGTCAGTTTGTCTGTGAAACTCTGTTTCTATTTAAATTACCTGGAACAACTTGTCCCAGGAAATTTTTTCCCCCCAGACCTGTTGCTGTCTGCGTTTCCAGTTCCCGCTGGATTTCGCCCTCCGCATACAAGCTTAATAAAGCCTGAACCTCGTACTACCTCGTGAGCAGGGACTTTCTGAGGGGGACATTTTTTACCTGGAACTTTATTTAGACCCTGGTTCCTGCGGTCGAAACACACTGAGTACCACCCCAAAGTCCCTAGTTCTTGGGGAAAGTTCCTGCAGTGGAAAGACTGACTCATAATAAACAAAAAGTCATTTGTCGCCACCTACTGGTGTATCGATGTAACCTTCAGAAGACAAGCTGCTATTTCTTCTCAGGATTTATGGAAATAAATTAATTGATTTTTAGTTTCACAATATATTAGAAAGATAAAATCGGTTTAGTGTGCACGAAAAATTTAGTGCACTAGTCTAGTTGGCAAAAAATTATGTCTTAATCCAAATATGTATACCTCCCTACTATATAGTGAAGTGACATGTGACATGTGGCCAAGTATGGTGACCCATACTCGGAATTTGTGCTCTGCATTTAACTCATTCAAGTGCACACACACAGCAGTGAACACACACACCGTGAACACACACCCGGAGCAGTGGGCAGCCATTGCTGCGGCACCCGGAGAGCAGTTGGGGGTACGGTGCCTTGCTCAAGGGTCTCACCTCAGTCGTGGTATTGAAGGTGGGGAGAGCGCTGGACATTCACTCCCCTCACCGACAATCCCTGCCGGACCTGAGACTCGAACCCATGACCTTTGGGTTACAAGTCCGACTCTCTATCCATTAGGCCACGACTGCCCACATATAGTAAGGGAAGAACAGTGAGACAAGGGCCTGGTTTCATAGACAGGGCTTAGATTAAGCCAGGATTAGGTCTTAGGCTTTAAAGTGTTAGTTCACCCAAAAATGAAAATAATGTCATTAATTACTCATGCTCATGTCGTTCCACACCTAAGACCTTCGTTCATCTTCAGAACACAATTTAAGATACAGTTGATGAAATCCGATGGCTCAGTGAGGCCTCCATTGAGAACAATGTTACTGCACCTCTCAAGATCCATAAAGGTACTAAAAACATATTTGAAACAATTCATCTGAGTTCAGTGGTTTTATCTTAATATTATAAAGTGACAAGAATACTTTTTGTGCGCCAAAAAAACTAAATAACGACTTTTCAACAATATCTATATGGGCCGATTTAAAAACACTGCTTCAGAGCTTTACGAATCGAATCAGTGAATCGGAGCACCAAAGTCACGTGATTTCAGCAGTTTAGCTGTTTGACAGGAGATCCGGATCACTGATTTGAAACAAAAGATTCATAAAGCTCAGAAGCTTCATGAAGCAGTGTTTCCCATTACTAGATATTGTTGAAAAGTCTTTTCTTTTTTTTTTGGAGCACAAAAAGTATTCTTGCCGCTTTATAATATTAATGTAGAACCACTGAACTCACATGAACTGATTAAAATATGTTTTTAGTACCTTTATGGATCTTGAGAGTTTGAATGTAATTGCTGTCTATAGAGGCTACACTGAGCCATCGGATTTAATCAACAATATCTTAATTTGTGTTCGGAAGATGAACGAAGGTCTTACAAGTGTAGAACGACATGAGGGTGAGTAATTAATGACATTATTTTTATTTTTGGGTGAACTAACCCTTTAAGTAGCTTTTAAAAACAACACATTACTGGATATGACTTCAGCCTTGTCTGTGAAACCGGGGGAAGTTGTATGTACGGACTCACTGTATTCATAAAACAGTAGCTGAAAATTACCCAGATGAACAACTTGTGGCGAATGAACACTTCTCTATCCCATGAGGCCACCAGAGAGGAGTTGTGAATGGCAGATACAACCAGTGTTGCCAAGTCCACGGTTTTCCCGCGGAATTGGGCTACTTTAACACTGTTGTCGCGGGTTGTTTTTCATGTCCGAGGGTTGAAGCGACCCCAAATAACATGATATTTAGCCCCTGGAATGTGAATTTTACCAGTGGAACCCAAACTGGTAAAAAAAAAAAGACGCAGATTTTACCCCCCGGAACGCTACCTTTGAGTAGCAATTGGGCATGTTTTGATGTGAAAACCTGGCAACGCTGGATACAACTGACACTAGTACTATAGTTCACAAATGCCCAACTTTTAGTAAATGGTCTCTCCTTCTTTGATAAATGTTTTAATAATAATTTTATAAGGTACTCTTTTTAATGCTGTATATACACACTGTATGTGGATATCAGTTGATGATATTGAACATTTTTTGAACATGCCATTTTTGGGTTAACTTTAAAATTGACTTTGGTTTGAATTTAAAAAGATTTAAATGTAGAACCTTACAATATTTTACTGAAAATTGTATTAATATTTTAATTATTTTATCAACATTTTACATTCACAAGTTAAGAATAACTAAAAAATAATCATTTATTACCTTCTGTATCACTGATTTTAAGATGTACTTTGAGACTATTTGGAACATGAGAACACAAAATATGAAACTATACAAATTCCGAAATTCAAATTCATGTGACTGCCTAATGTTAATCTTTTGTTTGTTAGCTTTTTATTGCTGATGTTTATTCTTTAGCCTATTGTTGTTGTTGTTTTGTTCCTTATCTCACATTCTCTGAACTGTTAAGTATTGTACTACTTCTTTTTTCTGTATTTAACTGTTATTACTGAACTAAAAACAACATGACGGATGGATTAAGTATGGATTAAATTCATAATACAGAGAATATGCTCTTTCGGACGCAGTCTCTCTCTTAAGTTTTTCTACCACTGCATGTTGTAATGTAAGTTTATTTGAACTGTACTGGTGTTTGATACGGACTCGTCCAGTGTTCGGCGCTGTCCGCGGCGGATGGCGGTCATGCTGTGCTCGATGTTCAGATGCGGCTTGCGCTGTATGAGCGTCTCCATACTCTCAAAACTGACAGATCCATTGAGATGCGCGTGCAGCTCCTGAAAGAACATAAAAACACTGTATTTGATTTACTCTTTTCATTACTGTATATGAAAACATTGGGTTGAGCTCATTAAAAGAGAAAAAAAAAATGATTAACGGATCTATTTTTGTGTTTCCTACCACTTTGGGCAGCTGACGATAAAAGAGATCCGCTTCTGTGTCCATCGCTGTTTCCAACAGAATCATGCGTGTTATAAATGACACATGGAGACGGAATGTTTTTCCTGATGCACCAAGTTGCGTTGTAGAAATGAGACATAGACAACATCGACTTTTGACAGTGGTTCCCATATTGTTTCAAATTACCAGTGTTATTTTAGCATCATTGAGATATTTGTAGTTTTGAATTCATATTTATTTTTATATTTTCCGTTTTCATTTTGATTTTTGTTAAACTTATTACATTTCAGGTAGTTGCTCATTTACTAAAATAAATATATACAGTACTAAAATAAATAAAACTAAAACTGAAATAAAAAACTGTANAATTAAAAACTGACTTTTTTTTTTTTAAAGAAAAATAGCATATACTACTAAAAATGACACAATTGTTTTTAATATTTTATTTCAGTTAACATTTTTTTATTTCAAGTAAAAAAAACTTTCACTACAATAACCCTGACTGACATTAAATAAATAAATAAAATGTATACAAAAAGAAATTTAAATAAGACTGTTTACAAGTTTATATTTAGATTCTCTTTCACCTAAAAAACAACAATTCATGTTTTATCTACACACTTCACATAAATNTTTTTTTAAGAAAAATAGCATATACTACTAAAAATGACAAAATTGTTTTTAATATTTTATTTCAGTTAACATTTTTTTATTTCAAGTAAAAAAACTTTCACTACAATAACACTGACTGACATTAAATAAATAAAATGTATACAAAAAGAAATTTAAATAAGACTGTTTACAAGTTTATATTTAGATTCTCTTTCACCTAAAAAAACAACAATTCATGTTTTATCTACACACTTCACATAAATACATCGAAATACTGACTGAGTACATAAAAAGGTGCAAATACATAGTATAATTTAAGCAGTTTTGTATTTTATACTTTTTAGTAATATGTATTCAGCAGACCGGAATACTGTAACATTTTCTGGCTCATAAAGTAGATGTAGAATAGTCAATCACATATAAACAAATACAACATATTTTAAGCACTAAATAACAACAAGTAGAAAGCTGTTAACTGATAATTATTGCCTTAAGCCACTATTATGACAAAGCATAACATGTATACAGTGTGGCACACATTATTTGCAATATCAACAAACACTTCAAATGTATATATGATTGCTTGGCTTTGGGTAGGAGCTTGTATTTCACAAAGAATCTCAATATAGGCATGCTGTTTATGGATCTGATTTATTCCCTATATTCTCCCTGAAGTCAGCGGAGCCGAGGAAACATCCGATCCTCAATCAGCAGTCCAGCTCTGCCTGGATTACATGACATCACACTTTTCAGCCGACTGTCTAATGTCTTCGAGGGCGGACTGGGCCTTCTCTTTTATCTGATCAATATCTACGTTCTGAATGTTGGTCAGCTGACCCAGGACAGACTGCTTTTGCTCCTCCTCCTGGTTGTCTTCAGCTATCATCTTGGCCAGTTCTGTGGGCAACTCCACGTCATCTGCCGCAGCCTGAATTTGCGTGTCGTCCAGTTCACTCTGTAAATAAAAAGGAAAGTTAAGAATGAAATAACAAATAACCTGTATAAATGTCTTTGTTCTGCTGTATTTTTTTTCTTACTATGGTAGTCAATGGGGGGGCGAGATCTGCTTGGTTGAATGTTTGGAAGAATGTTTGTAACCAACCAGATCGCGCCCCCCATTGACTACCATAGTATTTTTTTTCTTACTATGGTATTCAATGGGGGGGCGAGATCTGCTTGGTTGAATGTTTGGAAGAATGTTTGTAACCAAGCAGATCGCGCCCCCCATTGACTACCATAGTATTTTTTTTCTTACTATGGTATTCAATGGGGGGCGAGATCTGCTTGGTTGAATGTTTGGAAGAATGTTTGTAACCAAGCAGATCACGCCCCCCATTGACTACAATAGTAGGAAAAAAATACTATGGTTGTCAATGGGGGGCGAGATCTGCTTGGTTACAAACATTCTTCCAAATATCTTCCTTTGTGTTCAGCAGAATAAACACATTTATACTGGTTTGGAACAATTTGAGGGTGAGTAAATGATGACAAAATTTTCATTTTTTGGGTGAAATATCCCTTTAAAGTGATGTTTACTTTTGGAAGACGATATTTTTCCCTGAAGTGGCTTCTGACCGTGGCCCGTTCAGCCTTCTTCTGGGCAAAACTGGCATCTCGCTCAATCCTAGTGGATAAACGGAAGTTAGATAGACACAAAAGTACTTAAACATGAAATGTATAATTAATATCAATATGAAATCCTAATATTATCAATATGAAATATTGTTTAGTGTTGAAGTTAACTTTTTTATGTCTAGGACAATGTAATACGATGCCATTCAAAAATGCACACAATAGAAGAAAAACAGCTGCATATGCATTTCTGCAGAGGAGTCACTGTCCTCAAGGCCAAACCAGAGAAACACGGATCTGGAGAGCAAGGTGACATGCACTATTGATTAAACCACAGAAATACAGGAAGCTGGAGATAAACATTGACCTTCTCTACAGCTCCTTGTATTACATGTGAACAAGTGACTGTGCAATGCAATTTGTGTATTAAATTCAAACAGGAGGGATAGAGTCCTCATAATTTGATATATATAAAATGTTTAAATATAATTATTATTGTGGCATTTAACCAGGTTCTCATTTAACATTTATCTGTGTCAGGATATGTAAGGAGCAGCCTCCTTTTTTGGTGAGTGAATGAATGAATGAATGAATGGTAGCCTATATTTATATAGCGCATTTTCTATGTACAACTATATATGTGGAATTTGTTGAATAAAAAATAAAATAAAATAAAAACAAATCTGGAAATTATACAAATATTAATACAATTATTTATTAAAATATTTATAAAATTATATAAAAATAATGCATTAAATAATTATTCATAAAAAAAATCTAATTAATTTGCTATTACCAAACGAAATAGAAAATTGAGGGGAAATATATAATAAATATTCACAAATATCACACATTTAAAATCATATTCTTTGCTAAAGAAATAGTTCTTGATGAATCTTACTTCTCCTCCGCCAACTGTTCTTGATATTGTTCGAACTCTTCGTGTGTCATTCCTTTTGCTGCAGCTTCTGACTTTTCTCCTTCTGGTTTTTCTTCTCCAAGACCCCCGGTAAGGTCCTTCAGCTGCCCCCCTATCATGTGTTTAAACATAAAAGCCATTGTTTTTCTGCAGAATACTATATAAAGATATAAATCGCCGGTTTCTTTGGATAATATCCAGTCGCTTGAGAAAGTCTAGTTGTCTCGTGTCGTGTGAGGAGAAAACAAAAACGCGACAACGAAAGTAGCCTAGATGTTTTCCTTTCTTCCGCTCAATTCAAGTTTCAGCAACAAATATTCATAACCTGTACAACGCGGAAGAATTTACTCTCTCTCTCTCTCTCTCTCCCTCTCTCTCTCTCTTTTCTCTCTCTCTCTCTCTCTCTCTCTCATTAAAGTAGCGCGCGACTTGTTCTGATTCATGACGCTTCTGCCTACGCGACTGAAGGTGAGGTTCAAAAACATTGCAAAAGTCAACAATGGCTGATAAAAGAAACTACATGAAGTATAATCTTAAATTCATGGTGTTGCAGAGACATATATTCGATGTATTTATTCTTTCATAGAATTGTATAACTGCACATGGCTATAGTGCACACTAGCTAGTAATGTTTTGTTTCTAAAATGTGCAATATGTTGCCAAGATGGAGTTAGTTTGTCATTTACACAGTTTACACAGGGTTCTGTGAGCAGTGAAATGCTGCCATGAGGCTCAATTTCAGAGCACTGACAGTACAGACAGCTGTGCCAACAAACACTGAGTATAAGTCAAATTAATGTAAAATGTGACACATACAGAATGAGAATACTGTATATATATATATATATATTCAGAGCTGGGTAGTAACTGATTACATGTAATCTGGATTACGTAATCAGATTCCAAAAATTAAGTACTTGTAATTAGATTATATTACATTTTAAAATACTCGTAATCGGACTACAGTTACTTTTTTATTGATTACATGATTACATGTTATTCTCACAATGGCAGTCAAATATTCATAATTCATTGATTCTCCCAACTACTTCTTTTGTATCTTTTAAATGTTCCCTATCACTGAAAACAGACCCACACAGCAATTGATCACTGGATTTACAGAAATTATTTCAGTTTTAACAAGTATTTTCTCAGCTTTGCAACATTGCATATCTAATCAACTCCTGATTCACACATCATTATTTGAATTATCACTCAGTTTCAGTGAGTTATTAACCATGTATTAGTGGAAGGTTTTTGTCTTTCAAACACATTACAATGTACAAATTCACATAATTTCATATTTACATGCAATGCAGGGATTCCCCAACTTTTTTGTCAGCTGGAATTCTTTGACTTAATATATTTACTTGATGTACCCCCTGAGATTTTAATTTGTAAGTTAGGTCAATAATAAAATTAAGTCAATAATAATAATAAATAATAAAATTAAGTTCACGGTTCTCTGATGTCGGTTAATGGTCACATGACAGGCAAACAAATAAAATTTTTTTTAATCTTGTTTAGTAGTGTTTTATTTTTATTGTTTTTATTTTTAAATTATTTATTTAAAAAAGAAGATTTAATTATGTAATAGCTTTCATTAAACTCACAAACCCCCTGCAGTTCCTTCACGGACCCCAGTCTGGGAAACCCTGAAGTAATGTGATATTTAATGCACTTTTATGTTATTGATAACAAAGAATGGAATATATTTTCTTTCTCTTTGTATTTTTATATCAATATGGTACAAGATTATTCTACTCAAATCAATGTGATAAACGAGTTAGGTCAAAAGTAATCCAAAAGTAGTCAATTATATTACATTAAATATGTAATGTAATGGATTACATTACTAACTACAATTTTTGTCATGTAATTTGTAATCAGTAACCGATTACAATTTGTAAGTAATATACCCAGCTCTGTATATATTAAATCTTTTGCTATAAGATGTTTCTATATCAGATGTATTTTGAGGAATTAAATGCCTTTAATAAATGATGACACTATACCAAAACTGATTACTTGCAATCAAATACTTTCATTGTTTTTTTTTTGTGGTTTTTTTGAGCACTCCATTAATGACGGCCTGTGGGCTTGTTGATGAGTCAGTATGAGTAATGATGAGCTGCGACTGTCACTTCTCTCCTGTGTCAAGTAATCACAGGGCTGCTCAAGTGAAACACCTTGGTCTGTGTCAACTAATTGTATTACATACAGCGTTAGGGGCTATGATTTATATGATTTATGGTTTATACTTCTATGCTAATTAGATTGTGTACAATCTTACAACTGTGGGAAAATGTATAATAAATATTTATTAAAATTAATAATACAGGTCCTTCTAAAAAAAATTGCATATTGTGATAAAAGTTCATTATTTTCCATAATGTAATGATAAAAATTAAACTTTCATATATTTTAGATTCATTGCACACCAACTGAAATATTTCAGGTCTTTTATTGTTTTAATACTGATGATTTTGGCATACAGCTCATGAAAACCCAAAATTCCTATCTCAAAAAATTAGCATATTTCATCCGACCAATAAAAGAAAAGTGTTTTTAATACAAAAAAACCTTCAAATAATTATGTTCAGTTATGCACTCAATACTTGGTCGGGAATCCTTTTGCAGAAATGACTGCTTCAATGCGGCGTGGCATGGAGGCAATCAGCCTGTGGCACTGCTGAGGTGTTATGGAGGCCCAGGATGCTTCGATAGCGGCCTTAAGCTCATCCAGAGTGTTGGGTCTTGCGTCTCTCAACTTTCTCTTCACAATATCCCACAGATTCTCTATGGGGTTCAGGTCAGGAGAGTTGGCAGGCCAATTGAGCACAGTAATACCATGGTCAGTAAACCATTTACCAGTGGTTTTGGCACTGTGAGCAGGTGCCAGGTCGTGCTGAAAAACGAAATCTTCATCTCCATAAAGCTTTTCAGCAGATGGAAGCATGAAGTGCTCCAAAATCTCCTGATAGCTAGCTGCATTGACCCTGCCCTTGATAAAACACAGTGGACCAACACCAGCAGCTGACATGGCACCCCAGACCATCACTGACTGTGGGAACTTGACACTGGACTTCAGGCATTTTGGCATTTCCTTCTCCCCAGTCTTCCTCCAGACTCTGGCACCTTGATTTCCGAATGACTTTGGACCACTGAGCAACAGTCCAGTGCTGCTTCTCTGTAGCCCAGGTCAGGCGCTTCTGCCGCTGTTTCTGGTTCAAAAGTGGCTTGACCTGGGGAATGCGGCACCTGTAGCCCATTTCCTGCACACGCCTGTGCACGGTGGCTCTGGATGTTTCTACTCCAGACTCAGTCCACTGCTTCCGCAGGTCCCCCAAGGTCTGGAATCGGTCCTTCTCCACAATCTTCCTCAGGGTCCGGTCACCTCTTCTCGTTGTGCAGCGTTTTTTGCCACACTTTTTCCTTCCCACAGACTTCCCACTGAGGTGCCTTGATACAGCACTCTGGGAACAGCCTATTCGTTCAGAAATTTCTTTCTGTGTCTTACCCTCTCGCTTGAGGGTGTCAATGATGGCCTTCTGGACAGCAGTCAGGTCGGCAGTCTTACCCATGATTGCGGTTTTGAGTAATGAACCAGGCTGGGAGTTTTTAAAAGCCTCAGGAATCTTTTGCAGGTGTTTAGAGTTAATTAGTTGATTCAGATGATTAGGTTAATAGCTCGTTTAGAGAACCTTTTCATGATATGCTAATTTTTTGAGATAGGAATTTTGGGTTTTCATGAGCTGTATGCCAAAATCATCAGTATTAAAACAATAAAAGACCTGAAATATTTCAGTTGGTGTGCAATGAATCTAAAATATATGAAAGTTAAATTTTTATCATTACATTATGGAAAATAATGAACTATCACAATATGCTAATTTTTTGAGAAGGACCTGTATACACAAAAATATGCTACATTTTCTTAATTAAATCATATACAATAGTCTCTTCTCCTCGCCTGCCTGCTTTAAAATGAATTAAATATGTATTTAATATAAGAGGTTAGAGGTGAATATATGACATTTTAAGTTAATAATAATAATATAAACAACATATTGGTCAAACATATACTGCCCGGCCAAAAAAACGTGCTGTTTGGATTTAAAAAGACAAATGCTTTTATGTTTCTAGCATGTATATGTTTGGGAACAGTTCTTCTAACCCTAATTGATGGATTGTGTAGCTTTTCATTTCTTAACCATATAGGAAGACACATTAATGGTCATATTCCAGGATGACCAAAAATTGATGCACCTCTTGATGGAAATAACATCACAACATCTATTTCCATCGAGAGGTGCATCAATTTTTGGTCAAGATCTTTTATTTTTCACTCTGTAAAGTCTAATCCAGCACATCCCAATGACTTACAGTGAGGTTAAGGTCAGTGCATATTCATGTGTGAAAATGATTCTTCATGCTCCTTCCCAACAATTCTTTCACAATTTGAGCCTGATGAATCTTGACATTGTCATCCTGGAATATGGCCATGATACGTCTTCCAACATGGTTGTTTAAGAAATGAAAAGCTACACACTCCATCAATTAGGGTTAGAAGAACTGTTGGCAAACATGCTAGAAACATAATAATCACTTCAATAATGATCCAATCATAGACTCTTAAGGATTTGCCTATTTAAACCCATACAGCAACTTTTTTTTTGTTTTTGGCTGGGTGCCTATCTTTACTGTGTAAATTAAATATACATTTATTCTTATTAAAGTTACAAAAGTGATTCATTCAAGAGCAGTGAGAGGTTTTCTCTCTCTTTTTTGTTTTATTAGCATTAAGGGGTTAGTTCACCCAAAAATGAAAATGTTGTCATTATTTACTCACTCTCATGCCGTTCCACACCCGTAAGACCTTCGTTAATCTTCGGAACACAAATTAAGATATTTTTGTTGAAATCCGAATGACATTTCCTCTCTCAAGATCCATAAAGGTACTAAAAACATATTTAAATCAGTTCATGTGAGTACAGTGGTTCAATATTAATATTATAAAGCGACGAGAATATTTTTGGTGCGCCAAAAAAACAAAATAACGACTTATATAGTGATGGCCGATTTCAAAACACTGCTTCAGGAAGCTTCGGAGTGTTATGATTCTTCTGTGTCGAATCATGATTCGGATCACGTCAAACTGCTGAAATCATGTGACTTTGGCGCTCCGAACCGCTGATTCGACACGCTGATTCATAATGCTACGAAGCTTCATGAAGCAGTGTTTTGAAATCGGCCATCACTATATAAGTCGTTATTTTATTTTTTTTGCCGCACCAAAATATTCTTGTCGCTTTATAATATTAATATTGAATCACTGTACTCACATGAACTGATTTAAATATGTTTTTAGTACATTAATGGATCTTGAGAGAGGAAATGTCATTGCTGGCTATGCAGGCCTCACGGAGCCATCGGATTTCATCAACAATATCTTAATTTGTGTTCCGAAGATGAACGAAGGTCTTACGGGTGTAAGACGACATGAGGGTGAGTAATTAATGACATTATTTTCATTTTTGGGTGAACTAACCCTTTAAATACATATATCAATGTATGCAAATATATGGTCACTTTGACATATAGGTATGTATATTTAACCGTTCAAGCCCATTTAGGAGGCAAAAAGCGCACAGTTCAGTTCTCACACGCTTTATGAGCAACGGCTTCATGTCGTGCGTCTCTCAGTCTCTCAGAGAGCACGCGCATATACTGAAATGAGTTCTCTTTCACTGCTAATTGTGTTTTTAAACCGCAATACTTAAAACGATAAGCTTTCATGACACAGCAACTTCACGTGAGCGTAACCGTGATAGAGACAGTAGTCTAAAATGTCTACCTGTTGACAAATTTCCACCGGTTAATCGTGTCTACCGGTATATCGCCCACCCCTAATACTCATATCATTTTAGGCTCAAATTATATATATTTTGGATAAAGTTCTTTTAGCATTTTTAAATCATTATTTTTCACTGTTATCTACATTTTGAATTGTTTAAATACATTGACAAATCACTTTTTTTGAAATGGCATGAATAAAACATGTTGAAACGTCTTCTTTGGAGGATATGATGACCTTTCTCAAAGACAGCGGTGAGTCAACGCTTTGTACCATTTGGGGGAATTTTAACAATTACATTTGCTGTGAACATTCATCTTGCTGAATCCAACTGCTTTCAGATGGAAATCTCTGGTAATATGAGAGTTTATTCAGAGAAGTCGCACTGAATATATTATCATATATGTTTTAAACATGACCAGCTGCAATCTGATTTGTCCTTATTTGTCCAGTGAAGAACAAGAGACTATATTGAATTGCTTTTAGTATCTATACAAACAGAACAGACACTTTGCCAAACCGTTTACAGCACTTGTTGTCTATGAGGGTCAATGATTCTTCAGATAAATGCCAGGGCATTGAGAAGGTTTTTCCCTCTTGCCTGAAGCAGTGCCCTAGCGAGTCACTTCTCCATTCGTGAATCACTGTACTCAAATACCCTTCATGAGGCACATTTCTGGCCAAAATGCAAACAGAAGAGGGATGTGTTTTGCATGAGAGAAGACTGTCATGAACGTAAGCATCGTGAGGACTCCACTTCTAGTGTTGATTGGGATGTACACTGGCATACGAGCTCCCTTAGGCTGGGCGTGGGTGAAGGCCGGATCTGGGCCTGAGCCCAAATGTCATGGGAGAGATGTAAATGGGGGCTGACGAGCACTGCGGAGCGCATCTAAACCTACAGCTGGAGGAACTTTGGTATTTTAGAGAATCAAACTTAGCATGTCACTTAATGTTGCTCTCTTCAGGCAAACACATGAACTCGGAGATAAAGACTGAAGAAACTTAATCACTGCTGCTATTGACTGCTAGTTTGAAGCTATAAATGTAGAAACATTTCTGTTCCTCCCTCATGACCTGAGATCAGAATCATTTCCTTTAAACCAAGCCGTTGAATTAAACTCTTCCTAATGTCCGTTGGCAATGTCTTCCACATAGGCCACAAAACAGAGCAAATCGTGACACACGCATGGTGACATCCAGAGTCAAGCGTTCTGGCGTGAAGCACACAGGACGCCCGAGGGGGAAGCTGAAGTCCCGTCTCCCTGACTTACCTCATTCTTCTTTGTTAAGCAGGGAAGCTCGTGTGCTTGAAGTTTCATAAGGATTTCTGGATCTCACTTTTAAGGGGGAAGTACTACTACAGGTGGTTTCCTTCCCTTTTCTTTTCAAATAAAAATAAAAATAAAAAAAAGAAATCAACATACAGTTCATTGAGTATTCAAATTATGTAAATTAAGCATCAGCATTTTATAGTTCACAGCTTATCTAAAGTGCAGTCACCTACCTAATGCATTTTATATTTTTTATTTTCATATATATATATATATATACAAAATGCATACATATACATAAAAAANNNCATTTCTAACATTTTAATTTATTAATATATATTATAATATATATATAACATTATACATGTATATGTGTGTATATATAGATTTCAAATGTTGCATTTATATTAAATATACACATACATAAACTTAATATATTTGAACAAAAGACACATTTTTAAGAAAACATTTCAAATATGTTTTCGTAAATTATCTTTTTTTTTTTACTTTTTCTTCTAAATCTCTTCCGATTATAAATAAATTAGATACAGCATTTAAT
>RJVU01047120.1:5491052-5556254 GCA_003731715.1 Anabarilius grahami | reverse complement strand
TATCCATCTGACATGTTTTCTTTTAAATTAGCATTTTTATCAGGCTCCTATGTTTAGGTTCAGTATTTTCACTTTAATGGAAATGAAAAGGTTGTTGTTAGTCAGTTATTGAAATTCTTTCATTTAAAAAAAATGTAACTTTAGTCAATTCAACAAATTAAACAAATTTGACTGTCTTTTGCTGCAAAACCATTGAAGTCCATGTGCGATTTTTTCGCAAACACCTCTAATGCCTGGCTCACACTACAGGAGTTTTAGGCCGATTTATGCCCGATTTTACCCTTCCGAGAATCTGAGAAAAAAATCTTGTCGAGGACTTCGATCGGCTCCGATGTTCGGCGCAGATTATCCTGTAATGTGAGGCGTTCATAGATTGAATCTTGCGCCTCCCGATCTGCTCTCACACAAATCGGGGCCGCCCCGATCATATCAAACATGTTTGATATTTAGGATTTTAAATCGGGAAGATCACGTCAGTTCTTTAACAAGAGCCAATGAGAGAAGTGAATGAGAGCGCTTTTAAAATTGTGACCGCGAAACCAGCTGCTGTATGGGTCCGTTGGACATTAGTGATGGCGGAACGGTGCGTTGAAGTGTTGCAACAACACAACTCTTTGAATAACGCGTCTTAAAAAACATGACAACCGTACGGACAAAGAGAAAAGCTGAGGAGAAATCAGTATGGTTTTGAACATACCGGGTGAGTGTAGAAAGCTGCTAGCAAATGTAAACATACCTGTTTATGTCAGTGACTCTTCTGGGTATGATAATCTTAATAATATCCTGTAGTGTGTCCTGCGCTACAAATTTCAAATCTTGTAGTGTGTGCATATTTGAGAGAATAAAATTTGTGAAGATTCTCCTTATATGTGTGCTGCAACCAGATTTCATATTCGGTTAGGATTTAAAAACTCCTCTAGTGTGAGCTCGGCTTAAGTCCACCTCTTTGGACAACAAGACATAGTAAAACGTCAGTTTCTGTCAGTTTTACAGCAGCAAAAGGAACGCTGTTGTGTTTACTTGCAAAATCCTGTCATTGCCACTGTAAAGTTGGACAAAACATGATACTTGCAGCTCAGCAATTGAAAGCCGGCTAATACGCGCACCGTCACTCATCTTGAAATCATATGATTTGATTTGCATCTTCTGATTGGTTCTTCTGGAGGAAGGGACTAAAGGAAGTGACGTTTAGTGGTTTCTGCCAATGAACTGATATTTCTGTATGGGCTGATGCTGGGATTTAGTGGATTTGAAGGGAAAGTATTTGATGAACGTATACTATGTGCGGAGAGCATTCGCTCAATATCATTTCTCAACTCAATTTTGTTTTCTAAATGCACAAATCATGACGCAAAACAGCATTTTTCAGGCTGGTCTAGCCAATGCGCATGTGCAGTCCTAAGCGTGCGGAATTGGCCATTGATTCTTTTATTTAGAAGACTTATTCCACCATGTTGCCCTTTGCACTTTCTCCCATTCATAGTAATATGAGTGCACTGGGTTTGTATATCTAAAATCTTTTTAGGCTAATCTAAAGCTTTAACCAAGTCATAACCCATAACCCAAACCATAAGCCAGTAACTCTCACCTCCATGAGCTGCATGAGGTTTTCAAAGTACTCCTCCTCATCGATGGACAGTTTGCCGTCGTGGTAGATGATGCGGTAATGCTCCACCTTGCCATCGCAACTGACACACAGGGTGTAGTCGCCGGGGTAGTTAGTGCTCTCGCGCACCAGGAAGAGGCCCGTCTCTGGGGGGTAGAGCAGCCTCTCGGCCTGCTCGCGTGTAATCTTTCCATGGAACCATCTGAGTGACCACAGATAAAGGACATGTGTTTGTTATGTACATCATTTTAGAAGTGACAATAATGTTATTTTGTGTTGTCTGACGAAGAGGAATTGTTTTTCTTTTCCGTCAGTTAATAAAGTTTATAAAGTCCAAGCACTAAAAGTATACACAATTGCATATTTGCAAATGAATGAGTCTTTTGAGTCATTTTTTTAATGGATCATTCAAAAAGATCCATGAACCCACAAGTTAATGTTTTGAATCAGTCTTGCGCTTTGAATCTGGAACAGATAATCTGTTAAAAACACATTTAAAAAGAGCTTTGTTGTATTAAATAGTATTTTACTGTAAAAATTGTATTTTGTTTAATATAAATTATGTTTGACTTTACTTGTGAACATGCAGTATGAATTGATTATGAATTCATGAATCTTTTTGACCAATTCTTTAAAAGAACTGCTTAACAAGAGTCATTTATTTGTGAATCAGAATACAATGATCACATTGTATATTTGTTTTTTATTTCGTACAATTCACAAATAAATGACTTGTGTGAAGCAGTTCTTTTAAAGGTGCCATCGAACGTTTTTTTACAAGATGTAATATAAGTCTTAGGTGTCCCCTGAATGTGTCTGTGAAGTTTCAGCTCAAAATACCCCATAGATTTTTTTTAATAAATTTTTTTAACTGCCTATTTTGGGGCATCATTAGAAATGCGCCGATTTAGGCTGCGGCCCCTTTAATTGCTCGCGTTCCCCGCCCCCCCGAGCTCGCACCTGAATCATTGCATAAACAAAGTTCACACAGCTAATATAACCCTCAAAATGGATCTTTACGAAGTGTTCGTCATGCATGCTGCATGCATACATCAGATCATGTGAGTATAGTATTTATTTGGATGTTTACATTTGATTCTGAATGAGTTTGATGGTGCTCCGTGGCTAAAGCTAACATTACACACTGTTGGAGAGATTTATAAAGAATGAAGTTGTGTTTATGCATTATACAGACTGTAAGTGTTTAAAAAATGAAAATAACGACAGTCTTGTCTCCGTGAATACAGTAAGAAACTATGGTAACTTTAACCAGATTTAAAAGTACATTAGCAACATGCTAACGAAACATTTAGAAAGACAATTTACAAATATCACTAAAAATATCATGATATCATGGATCATGTCAGTTATTATTGCTCCATCTGCCATTTTTCGCTATTGTCCTTGCTTGCTTACCTAGTCTGATGATTCAGCTGTGCACATCCAGACGTCCTGCCCTTGTGTAATGCCTTGAACATGAGCTGGCATATGCAAATATTGGGGACGTACATATTAATGATCCTGACTGTTATGTAACAGTCGGTATTATATTGAGATTCGCCTGTTCTTCTGAGGTCTTTTAAACAAATGAGATTTATATAAGGAGGAGGAAACAATGGTGTTTGAGACTCACTGTATGTAATTTCCATGTACTGAACTCTTGTTATTCAACTATGCCAAGGTAAATTCAATTTTCCATTCGATGGCACCTTTAAAGAATTGGTCAAAAAGATTCATGAACCCACAAGTAACTATTTTGTAAAGCTTTGAATTATTCAAGGCAGTTCAATATTGAGGAAAAAAAATATTCAAAACAAGTTTTGTTCAAAGAAATTATATTTTATGTAGAAAAACCCAGTATTGTTTAAAATTTTATTTTATTTCAGTTGTTAGTTTGAAGAGAATGTGTAGTGTGAAATAATAAAAACTATGTTATTTGAAATTATGTCCAATTGTTTGTGATGTTCCTCATTTGAAAGTCGCTTTAAATAAAAGTGTATGCTAAATGAATGTAGTCCAATTAGTCCGTTATGAATCTTTTGTGTCGAATCATGATTCAGATCGCGTGTCAAACCGCCAAACTGCTGAAATCACGTGGCTTTGGCGCTCCGAACCATTGATTCGACACAAAAGATTCATAACGCTCCGAAGCTTCCTGAAGCAGTGTTTTGAAATCGGCCATCACTATATACGTCGTTATTTTGTTTTTTTGGCACACCAAAAATATTCTCATCGCTTTATAATATTAAGATTGAACCACTGTACTCACATGAACTGATTTAAATATGTTTTTAGTACATTTATGGATCTTGAGAGAGGAAATGTCATTGCTGGCTATGCAGGCCTCACTGAGCCATCGGATTTCAACAAGATGAACGAAGGTCTTACGGGTGTGGAACGACATGAGGGTGAGTAATTAATGACAGAATTTTAATTTTTGGGTGAACTAACCCTTTAACATTTTGAATCCCCAAAATGGTGTTGCTGTAATGGTATTTTACTTTAAAAACACTAAAATGTGTCACAAACAATAGTATTGTTTTGTTTCGCATGTACTTAGGACCAACTATGGAGAAAATTCAGCAAGAAACACTGATTCAGATACATAATACTGTGCACAGGACTGAGAAAAGGAAGCTAAATTACAGGCTTCCAAAAGCAGCGCTGGCCTTGCCTGGCCCTTCTGTGGCTTCTCTGGCATGACAAACATCCAATCTGTATCTCCCAATTACCCACACATATACATACACACCATTGAAAATAAACCAAAGCTGTGCCTNNNNAAAAAAAAAAAAAAAAAAAAAAAAAGACTGCTACCGTCACAATCTGCTAAAGCCAAACACATCTAAATCTAAACCTTCCATTGCATGTTGTTAAAAGCAGACATCCAGATCCCATACATCTGGTTTTAAGCTGATGGGGCAAGCAAGTCCACACTAAATATAATTGAGATGTCTACGTCATTATGTCCATTGTTCTCTCTCAAAGCAGCCAGTAATTGAAGAATATCACATGTTCTCTTACAACCGAACTCTAATCACAATGCATGTCTCTGGCTTTTGCATATCAGATGCCAAGAAATTGACTTTTTCTATTGGCCTGAGTGGTGCTATCTGTATAACTTTCTGATTTCTCCTTCTATTTTAAACAGCTGGCTGATTCAAATGAATCCTTGGGTTATTGTGGTGGACCGGAAAGCAGGAAGACATTTGTGTATAATTACAGATATAGTAGGTGATCTGTCATGATATCAGTGATACATGCTAAGTATAGCATGCTAATGTTTGTATGCATGAAACCCACACAAACACCCTCTCTTATCGTATATCAAGTGAGGATCAGTAAAACCATCTCATAAAAAAAAAAAACGCAAATGAACTTTGTACTTACGGCATAAGGCTCAGTTTACCGCCAGATTTCACTCCTTCTCTCTTCTGAACGTAGTTTGCTGGTATGGTACCCTCTTGTCCTGCTGAGTTTTTTGCTTTGTACCAGTTTGGATCCTGGAATGAAGCACCAACAAACAAATTTTAAATGAATAGTGACCCAAAAATGAAAAGGAAAAAAAAAGCGTTCACCTTCTGTAATTTACTCACCCTGGAGTTGTTCTAAACCGGTATGAGTTTCTTTCTTCAGTTGAACACAAAAGAAGATATTTTAAAGAGTGTTGTTAATCAAACAGCTGACTGTAGCCATTGATTTCCATAGTATGAAAAAAATACTATGGAAATCAATGGGTACAGTCAACTGTCTGGTTACCAACATTCTTTAAAATATCTTCTTTTGTGTTCCACAGAAGAAAGAAACTAATACACGTTTGGAACATCATGACGAACATCACTTCTTACGTGGAACACAAAAAGAGATATTTAGCAGAATGTTTGTGCTGCAGTTTTCAATACAGTGAAAATTCATTTCAGCAAATACTGGTTCAGATTTCAGTTTGTTCCTCACACAAAGCTATCGTATGGCGCATTTATGATATTTTTATGCCATTTTGGGACCTTGGAAGCCACTGGTTCATATTCACTTTCATTTTATGGCAAAAATACCATGAATATTCTGCTGAACTTCTCATTTTATGTTAAATATTCCTTTAAAACACGCATAGTTGGCAAAATTTTCCTAATTGTTTTGGACATTAATAATAATGATGATGATGATGATGATGATGATGATAAATGTTTCTTAAACTGCAGATCTTTTTTTTTTTTAAAGCGGCCATCAACACAGTTCAAATGAAAATTCTGTCATCATTTACTCACACTCGTGTCATTCCAAGCTAAAGATAATCACCGGCAAACTGGAGTGCTATGCTAACGGGTTAATTAACTAAACTAAACTAAACAGGTCTTTGTGAGCATAATCAGATATTTATATAACATAAACATAATATTACAACTTATATCTGCACAAAATGACACGAATGAAAAAACGAACTTGAACTAAGTCACACACTAGTCAGAATTTGTAACTCCTGTTATGGATACGTGTAACAACTAAACCCATAGAATTCACAACTAGTTGTCCAGTCCGGTTCTGTTCACACGGCGCAAATTTTCAGAGAATGCAGTTGTGAGTCCTGAAAATGTACGGGTATGAATTCAGTTATAATTCCCGTAAATAACCGTACTGTGTGTGAACGTAACCGTATTAAGGACTCAAATACAGGACTGACAACCGTATTCTGCTGCTGTGTGAACGTGGCCTTTATTACAATAGTGTTCTCATTATAATGTTATGTATATGGCAGTCCAAATCATAAATCAGATGTGCCAAATCATAAATCTTGACTGTCCTAGTCATGAAGGTGTAACTTGTGGACGCACTCTTCTGCTAACAACGTGCTAAAACACAGGCACACAAAGAAATCACAACATTCTTTTATAGTAGCGTTCTCATTATACTTTTATGTAGCCTATATGACAGACTTACACTGCACATGCTGCACTTAACTGTATTTTCCTTTTCGAAGTGATTCCAAAGATATTTTAAGCAATTCAAAGCCATCATGGCGAACCATGCGTGTCTCAGCTGGAGGAAATAATCCATTATTTATCTGCTTTAATATATCGGCCTTTTTTAATTTTCTTAACGGGTCGATAACGATAACATATATCGTCTGATACCAATATGGTGGCCGATATATCGTGCATCCCTACTGAGACATTTTTCTAAATATCTTTTATCTTTAAAAATATCTGTGTTCTGAAGAAGAAATAAAGTCATGCAGTTTAAGAACAACATGAGGGTGAGTAAATGGTTAAATTTTTATGTTTTGTGAACTCTTTAAATTTATGTTATTCTAACATTCCTTTTCAGAACTTTACCTTAGTTACTCCAATTATAGTAAGGACATCTCCTTTGCACATAGGCAAGTCCTGGTCTGCCGTTCCAGGGAAGTTGTACCTGGCCACACACTCGGTGCCCGGAGGCCAGATTGTCTAGTAAAAAAAATAATAATAATAAAAATTAGACAACGAAGTGAAAAATATATACAAAAAAAGCCCTTGATGTCCAAACTAAAGCAAAATAAAACTCATTATATCCTGTTGGTGACATTTTTAAGGTCTGCTGTTACCTCAATGGTAGACATAGCCGAGGGAAATCGTCCTCTCACAGTCAACCCGTTTCAGCCGGTAACATCAGAGCTGAGCCTGAGGCATACAGCTGCAGCCAGAACTGGCCAAAAACCTAAAAAATTTATGCATTATTGGAATTAAAGAAAAACACAATGCCATTTCCAAACAATAAAATAAACACTAAACATATAGTTGACTTCAATGCTAATTCCTTGCATTGTTTTTAGTAAGACAGACGTAGAGAAAATTTACTCAAATTTAAACAATGACTCAAAATTAGACCTACCCAAGCATATCAGCAAACACAGTTTAGCAGCAAATACAGTTCAAGCACACACACTTTCAAAGGGGAAGTGGCGGCTGTAGATTTTCCGATGCCTCAGACAGGAAGATGGGCTGAGCAGCAAGCAGGGTTGCAAAAAGCCTGTTCAAGCGTTACTTTTACATTTTCTGCTATTTTCCCGGTTTATTCCGTACATCCACTTTTGGAGACCGTTGCTGGTATTTACATTTATGAAATTATGAAATGTGAAATTAAATTTAAAACTAAATTAAATTATTATTATTGTGTTGTAGCATACTTCAGATAAACCTGCTCCCAAAAATAAATCAAGCTATAGCTTGTCACTCAGATTCTTCTAGTCCACAATGTGGATTAGACCATTTACTCAAAGATCTGCGAGACTAAGTATCTTCACATTAACATCAGTTTAAATAAAGCACTGCTGTTCCACAAATAAAAAGATATTAAAAATGAACTCACACAACAGCTTGAGAATTGAGAACACCAGAAAACAGAAGTAAAAAAAAAAAAAAAACTTTTCACTTTCGTGGTGACGGGAAACATGAATCGCAAAGTTATTATTGCTCTTTTTCCACTATAAAATGTGTTGTAGGTAGAAGAAACTTCTAAACTGAACTTAAACTTAAAACAAATGACACATGCCAGCCTGCAATCCTCATATATAACTCTCATGGGAACCAATTAGCTAGCAGTTAGGGACGATTTCTCATGGGAAATAAATTGCACCTGGAATCAGAAACTAAATGTACCCGAATTATTTCTGCTCTACATAAGAAGTGAACAACCGAACAGTTGGTTGGAGTCAGAAATCTAACCAGTTATCTACTCTAAAACAGAAAAAGAGTTTTAAAATCTAGACAAAACGGCATTCGCAACCTGTTTTACTTCTGTAATGTAATATATTTCTGAGCGAAACAGCATATTCAAAAAGGAAAAAAAAAAGAGAGGGCCTTCATTTTATCCATCGGTCTATTGGAATGGTTAAGAAAGTAAATTAATAAAGTAATAAGTAATATACCCCATAAGTGGATCACAAGACCGTTTTGAGTGTGTAGTCAAAGAAACAACAACAGCCATAACAAAAGCCGTTTCTAAATGTTTTTCTCATGCAAGACTTTTATTTTGAAAGATGTGCGTGAAAGCTGTTGACTCTTCTGTCAGACGCATTTTAAGTAAAACATGCCTGAGAAAAACACGTTGCCTTATTTAGTATCTTCTGTCAGTCTATAAATTGGTGTCATTATTCTAACATTATTTTCATAACTCGTTACTAAATAAAAAGTCTCTCAATTGCGCATGCAAATGCGGAGACGCGCAATGTATATCAATGAAATTGAGCATGCAACGTCATAGTTAAGTTGTCAATTAGTAACATAATACCATGGTAACTGAAGTTTCCGCATTGCTATTTTTTATGTTTTTGATGACTGTGGCTCATACCAACTCACTAACTTTAATGTATTAACAACAACTAGTTTGGGAGTGCTATTTAATATCCTTACCTTATATTGTTTATTCATCAGTGTTAGTGATATTCTTACAATTAAGTGTATGTTAAGTCAAGTGTGTGTGTGTTTACCATTTTTGAGAAATAAATTAGCTTGGTTCACATTTACAAAAATGGGAAAATGTGGGTCCCATGGCCAACCCAGTTGACAACCACTACTTTAAAAGCATTTAAGATGGTTTTGATATGGATGGCAGTTATACGCGACTGTTTCCTATCATTCTTTGTGTGTAACAGTAAATTCACACTGGTTCAATCCTCCCACTTCATTTTCACAAGAAGCGCAGTGCATGCGGAACGCTTGTGAACTAGATATGATATGACACTGAGCAGCTTGACCTCATTAATATGTCAACCAACACTGACTGCCACTCTGTTCAATGCAAAGTAGCTCTGGCATAAAAGCTGCAGCAAGCCCCACAACATGAAGTCACTTCCTGTCTGAGCTGCTGAGACTAAAACTGTCTTCCTGTATTGGCACGAAGGCATTGCTGGGTGATGAGCACTACGGGTTGAAGGGTGCTGGCTAGAGCAGCAGACGGTAAAAGGGGCGCCAACAGCGGCGTAATCCACAGAAGCCCATACAGTGAGGATATAACACATTTCCTTTTAAAAACACAGTCTTCCCCTGCTGCTCTGACTACCTAATTTTATACTTGCCACTAACAGGAATAACATGAATTATGTAAAGGGAGGAAACTGATTGTCATTGTAGTGGCTTGCCATTTCAAATACGTCCGTTTTTGTCTTTATGGTTATTTTTCAAAATGCCTGAGTACTGGTACAATTACTCATTTTTCAGGGCAGGAAAAAATAGTTTTATTCGTGTCTTAGATCAGGGGTCTTCAGGCCAAGAACCCCTTAATGAAGGACAGAGTAAGCTACATATTGCATAAATTTGAGTGTTGCATTTTAAGAAATAAACAAAAACACTACACAAAACAAAAAGGTGGGGAAAAATGCACCAATGCATTTTAAGAAAAACAAAAACAAAAGAAAACAAAACTAAAAAAAAAAGGAGGGAAAAATCCACCAATGCATTAAGAAAAAAAAAAACACTACAAAAAACAAACGAAAACAAAAAGGTGGGTAAAAATGCACTAATGCATTTTAAGAAAAAAGAAAAATATGACAAAAACTAAACTAAACTAAAAAAAAATTGGGGGAAAATGCACTAATGCATCTTAAGAAAAAAAAACAAAAAACAAAACTAAAAAGAAAATGTGGAGGAAAATGCACTAATGCATCTTAAAAAAAAATAAAAAAAAAAAAAATTACAAAAACAAACAAACAAAAAGGTGGGGGGGGGAATGCACCAATGCACTGAACTGTGCAATAAAACAATGCCACAAGTTGAGTGCAATAAATAGCAGGAAGACATTTTGTTTCAATATTACTAACCGCCTCTCTTTACCACACTTGCCAAGTAAAGCAAGAAAACTATTAATATCACATTCTCATAATGCCACTTGTTTGGCACTTGAAGCAACCTGTACTTTTACAACATTTTATTAGTGTTGTTTGCTAAGGCATGCATCAATGTTACTATCAGATGTACTTTTGTGAGACATTTGAACATTTAACCTCAAGTAATCTGTCACTTCACATTCTTTCACAGGGTTAGCATATCATTTATATTTATCTTTATATTTCTAGATGGTTGCTAGGGTGTTGTTAGGGTCTTCTGGGATCAACCATCAACCATTTATGTCCTCTATTTAAATGTTAAAAGCGTCTAATGTGAGTTTAAATATCATTTTGTATGTCTTTTATAGCCAAACTGAAAGCAACAACGGACAATTCACCAGATCTTCAAAATAAATGAAAGGAAACAAGAACGTTCAAACTGTCAACTCAATGTGAACAGACAAGAGTATTCTATGACAAAAATTATTTCAGAAACTCAGTATGTATTTTTAATCATGTTAAAATGGTATGACATTCATAAATTTGATTATGTACTTATCAATTTCGTTGCGAGTGCCGGGAGCTTGCAGAGAGAGCCAGCCCATGCGCTCTTCTGATTGGCTGTGATTTTGATTGACTTTATCGCTTCTCATAGTTGCGTCGTGTCTGGTGTGGACAGACAAATTGTTTGTCACTGGAATCTTATCGCATCTGGTTAGGACACAGTGTCAGGCAAAATTATGATTTCAGGCTGAGTTATGCAGTTATGTACCTGAAATCATAATTTTGCCTGATGGATGATCCCAGAAGACCCTAACAACACCCTAGCAACCATCTAGAATTATAAAGATAAATATAAATGATATGCTAACCCTGTGAAAGAATGTGAAGTGACAGATCTCTCCGGCTTGCGTTAAATAATTTGACTGCCGCACTAACACTAAGCTGTGGAAATCGTCCAGATGGTGTTGTTGAGTTCACATTCACCCTAAACAACCTTAAAAGCCAGGAAGAGAATGATGCAATCATGTGAAAACACCTAAAGGCGATGCACACAGACAGATAAAATGTGTGCCACATCAAAAAAGCAGGATACTGCCAATTCTAAACAATATCCAATCACAAAAATGGCTCATCTAATAAACAAGAAGCTGACATTCAAAGAGGAATGCATTCACCAATCAAAATCAATGAGGCTTTTCTGTGATCAGCAACAATTTTGGGGTGTGCCTTGGCAAATCCCTTGTTACAAATGATATCATTGTTTAGGGATTGCATCGGCAGGGCTACGCCTTGCACAAGAGGACTTTTCATTCCTTGAGTATCTAAAAACTTGCAGCAGATATTTGGAGGCCAGCAGGCAGCTCCCTGCCACTGAATCCAGGCAACTCTGGTGGCTCAAAGATGACGGGGACTGCGGAAGTTTCCAGAGGGTATGATGTAGAACCAAAGCCATTCCTTTTATTCACAGACTTCGACAAAAGCATCTTTGTATGCCAGAAGTGTACACTTCAACCCGGTTCTATCTTGGTTTGGTCTAATGGACATCGACTTTTTAAGGGCAACACAAGAATCCTTAAGAATCTTACATAAACTGATAAAAAGGTGTTGAGTGACTTGAACAAGTCTATGACAAACCAAATTTCTACACCAATTAGGGTTAGTTCACCTAAAACTGAAAATTCTGTCACTCAAGTCGTTCCAAACACGCAAGACCTTCGGAACACAAATTGAGATATTTTTTACAAAATCTGAGAGCTTTCTGACCTCTGATAGACTGCAACGCAATTACCACTTTCAAGGCCCAGAAAGGTAGTAAACACATATTTAAAACAGTTCATGTGACTACAGTGGTTCAACCTTAATGTTCTAAAGTGACAAGAATACTTTTTGTGCATGAAAACCCTGACTTTATTCAACAATTTCTTCTCTCTCATGTCAATCTCCTACGCTGTTTACGTAGTGAACACAGTGCAGCGCTTCCAGGTTCTACGTCTGAAAACCAGCTCAATATTGGCCGACGCTGTTCACGTCAGCAGCACGACATTTGCGTGTGATGCTGACGCAGGAGCTGGCCAATAATGAGTCGATGTTCTGACATAGAACACGGAAGCTCTGCACTGTGTTCACCACGTCAACTGCTTAATTTGTGTTTCGAAGATGAACAAAGGTCTTACGGGTGTGGAATGACATGAGGATGAGTAATTAATGACAGAAATTTCAGTTGTTTTGGTGAACTAACCATTTAATTTTCCATTGATTTTCCAGTCATTCAGATTGTTGGAAGTCTATAGTGAATATACATATGACTATACATTGATGACTTTTCCAGGCCAACTTTTCCCCTCAAATTTCAAAATTTTTTATGATTGTTCTGTTCTTCTTCGTGGCTCAGCTCTGAAAATAAGCCTTCAGACTATTAAAGCCAAAAGCCTTTGAATGTTGCTCAAAACACAGTGACTGTGATTTATTCTGTCATGTTCAAAGTAAAGCACGTGTGAGACCAGTAGTGAGACTCAGTAGGGGAGGCATGACAGTTGCCTCCAGGCTACACGAGGAACCAGGAAACCAGCTTCAATGAGAGAGAACAGAGACGTGATGTGCCCGGAGATAGAGCGGATTCCAGCCTCGCAGCCTTTCATCCCTTAAATCCATCTACTTCACATCCTCTTACAAATCATCAGATCACTTACAACCATGCACAATTACTACTATAGGTCAGTGTACGACCTTACTCAAACGTTTGGATGCTCTTCGATTCTCCCTTTCAACCACAAATGGGGCATCTTTCAGCATGTTAATTTAATGAGTACAGTCAGTGTGTTTCAGGAGGGCCGCTGAGATATGCGCTCTAATTTTAGATTCGTTATGAAGTGCTAATGTGTCAGGGTGTGTGTACCCTATGAAAATTTCAGAGGGAAATACTCAATATCAAGTATTCATTTGCTTACATTCGCCTTCATGCATTCATGCATTCTTCAAGGTTCATCAGAAAGTCTTTGTTTAACAAAAGGCTTTAGTCTGTAGTGATATGGTTATAGGAGTTACAGTACAGTACTAGCACAGATAGGTTAAATAGGCTAGCTAGACAGAAAAATAAATGAGAGTTGTTATATCATTCAACCAAATATCCTAATATCACCAAAAATGAGAAAAAAACTTTTATTTTAAACAACTAATGGCCGATTCCGATACCATTATTTGTCACTTGCTCTCTTATTTGAAATAGTGTTTTGATCATGTTTTAATTTAGCGAAGTTAAAAAACACATGCATTAAGGTATACTAGTTAGTTTATTACTGCATCATAAAATAATTTCTATTGAACATGGAACATTGAACATTCAACAGGCCAACATAAATACATCAGAACAAAGATGCATATGAAATAAACAGTGCTTTTCAGGTAGGTCTAACAGTAGTTGTCAGGTTCAGAAATAAATAATCAAATGTAAAATGTATAAATGAAATATACATTAATCCTTATTAAAAGTTACAAAAGTTATTTAGCCATGAGTAGTGAGCGATTGTTTTTTTTGTCTTTTGTTGTTCGTTTAACATTAAAACAGACAGCAGCACAGCAGGTTTATTAGGCTGCTGTCACTTTAAGAGCTGCACAGATCCAATATACTGGTACACAAGCATTTTATTTCTCAACTGATTACGTTCATTTAAGACATAACCGACAATGTTTACAAGGATTTTCGCCAAAACGGGCATTTTGATATAATTTTATGTGAATTAAAAGAAGTGAAAGAGAACTCAATTCAGTATTTGCACGCTGTTTAAAACGCGGCTTTCCAAGCATGGCCTTTGGATGTGCGTGCTCACAAAACATCTCACACAGTGAGTTCTCTTTTGTGTCTTCTTGAGCTTGAATATTTAAATTGTTATAATAATAGTATAGTGATATAGTAATTATTTTACCCATAGAAAAACGCTGGATTATGCAACAACTCAGTGCCTTCACGCAGTTAATTAACCAACTGTCGGTTTGTTATATCGACCTTTTTTATGCTATAGCCGTTATGCCGATTGATCAAAAACAGGCAGATAAATATCATCGGTGCATCTCTAGTGCATATTCACAGTAACCTACACCACCTTAGTTCTTTTTTGTAAAGGCATTTGTTATTGTATTGCTGAATGTGTGTGAGAAGATGAAGAAAAGCAGCATTATGGAATGTGAATTTCTTAACTTTTACCATCAGTGCACTGGGGCAAGATTCAACAGGTTGAGAGATTCTGACCTCAGGTATTCTGCTCACCACACCCCCCACCCCCCAAACTATATTCAGCACATCACCTGATGACACAATCGTTTCATGATATTTTTTAAGAAGCTGACAAGACCAAACTGAGCACACACACACAACCATGCTATCGCCTCATCTTCTAAGTTTAAAAAAGGATTGAATTTTAGTTGTACTGATACTTCATATTAGAGCCCATGTTACATATATTAATCATTTATGCTTAATAATTGCAATAACTAGGGACATGCACAGGGAGGGGGGTGGTTGGCCCGGAGCTAGAGCCACTGCCCCTCTCCCCTTATAATTATATATTCAAGTACATGTTATTTTAGTAATAATAATAATCACTTTCACATCCGATTAGACACAGTAACACTGACACTGAGATGTTATGGGAGGCTCTTCATACTTCACCAAGAAATGCATGTCATTATTAATCATGCGCAAAATTCCTCTGCAATGGAAGACAAAGCGTTCTTATGAAGTCCTCAGGGAAATGCAGTGTGAAAGAATAATCCTTTTCATTCTGAAATATTAAATATGATTGAATATGAATTGCTTTACGTTAAAAATTCAAAGTATATAAATATTAATTTTATTTCTTAAACCTTATATGATATTATGAACTAGGAAAAGTGAGATTACAGCACTCTCTAATGGCAATTCGTAAGTTTTGGTACATCTTATTTATGTTTTAGTATGATCTACTAAGGTTTAGGGGTGGGCCTTCATGCTTTTTTTTAATTGCTCGTTTTCATACGAATTTATGCAAAATCGTCACCTCGTAAAATAGTTACATTTGGAGATTTTCACAAATGCAAATACAACAAGGCCAAAAACAACCCCAGTAAATGAGGGTCACACTGGGCGTATATCATTAGCCTTCATAATTAATCCCAGTTATTTCCTTCTGTTCTGTTACCACAAGGCTTTTTAAGATCCACACTTGCCAGCGTCATGGCAGGGAGCGTCTCTCACCAGCTTGACCCTGCAAACTCTCTCCCCTCTGGGCAGTGCTGCTCCTACAGCTCGCTTTGATGCTTAATTACACTGCTCTGTCATCTACCGACAAGCCACTGTGACAGCAGGGAGCTCCACAACCAAACACAACTATAATGACTTCAATTTAGGTTGGTTCCTCTAACAGAAGAGTCAAATGGACTACATTTATAGTCAGTTTTGCATCTGTGCAGTGTCCGTCCCCTGCAAAGAAATTTGACAGTTCAGGACAGTAATGAGCGACATCAGTATCACATGTCAGGAAGTGCTGACTTTGAACTGAACAGTATATTAGAATAAGGAAATAGCACGACTGCTGTTGACAAAATGTGCAGAAAAGCAATGTTCTCGAGCAGTACACCACAAAATGCCTTTCTGTGCAAGTGAAAAGCACAGCAGTGTAGCAGCAGGGGAACCCCCATTGAAAATGGTAGAGCCGAGTAGTTAAGATTTACAGAAAGATATCAACTCTGACAGACAATTTAAGGTGCAGTGAAGCCTGACTGAGGAGGTATTGCAGGTGTGAATTAAAAGGAACTAAACAGGAAGTGCTGTTTTGATGCTTTTCAAAGAAGGGGCTCTGCTTTTAACAGGCATCTATGCAACAACAAGGACATTTGATGCAATTTTAAGCTCCGAAGAATGAACTAATGAGGGCAGAAACAATGTAAAATATACACAGATAGACATATAAGAGCAACATTATACAACAGCTGCCCAATTAAAAGAACAGTTCTAACAAATGAAAATTCTGTCATTTATTCAAACTTCATGTCGTTCCAAACCTGTATGACTTTACTCTGTGGAATGCAGAAGGGAATTTTTTATGAAGAATATATTGGGAACTGGGGCTGCCAAGCCCCAAAAAGGACACAAAAGCACCATAAAAGTACCGTAATGACTTCAGCACTATGTTCCAACCCTTATGACTTTTTGTGGGAGGATCATACTGAAATCTAAGTCAATATTTACTGAAAATCTTCCCATCCTCTGCAGCTTTCGGATCAAATAACTATTTGACATAACTGTTAGTAAAAAGCACTATTATAGTTCATTAATATTTTGTATTAATTTTTATTTTTCTATTTTAATTTTAGTTACATTTTTAGTGTTGTGCGTTCGTCAAGTTTTTCATCCTTTTAAAAAAAATATATATAGTTGTTTTTTTTTATTAATTTTTATTTCAGTTTTAGTTATTTTAGTCAGAAATGTTTAAATATTTAAAAATATTTTTTTTAAATATATTTTATTTCAGTTAAATGTTTATTTTATTTATTTCATTTTAAGCACTGAAGTGTTTTTATGGTTTTAGTTACAGTTAACTGTAGTTTTATATTTTCCATTTTTATTTTAGTTAAATTTTAGTCATTTTGTTGTGCGTTCGTCAAGTTTTTCGTTTAAAAAAAAAAAAAAATCTCAATTTTTTTTTTTTTTTTTATTAATTTTAGTTCAGTTTTAGTTCTTTTAGTCCATCCAAGTTAACCTAAACGAAAATCAGACATTTTGCCTTGGCAACTAGATAAAACATTTTTTTTTATATATATTTTATTTCAGTTATGTTTATTTCATTTCAAATACTAAAATGTTTTTATGGTTTTAGTTTCAGTTAACTGTAATAACCCTGGTAAAACGACAACTACCAATACCACTTTGGCGTCAATGGCATCAACACCAATTTTTTGTAGTATAAAACATTTTTTCGCGCGCTTCAGAGCTTCACCAGTGACCACTTGAATATTGCGTGCTGGATGCATGGACTATTGATATGACTCTTTTACTTTTTGTCATAAATTTGACATAGGCAGTCCTCATTCACTTTCATTATGGGAGAAACAAAAATGACCTGGATATTTTTTTTTTTTAAATATAAAAAACTTAAAAAATAAACAAAGAAACAAATAGTAAACATGACTGATAATTTTAATTATTTAGGGAACTGTTCCCCTTTAAAATCTGCACTTTAGAGGGAGGAAATGACCTTTGGATTTCAACCTTTCTAAACCCATCTCATTAATATTAATGAAGGCAAAAACACACTGAAGCCTTTCTGCTATGATTTGAATAACTGCCCTTTTAGCATGGGAATTTTTTCTCTTTGAAAATATCATGTAAACATTCTAGCTTTGGTTACAAATGGCGTCCCATATAACAGCTCAAACATATGAGTGTCCACAACCAAAACCCCAGTTCAATTATTTACAGCCCAGACCCACTTTCAGATGTTGTTATTAAACATTCAAGGGGAACCATGACAACATAACCACCCCAGAATGATGCTGATGGGGAACAGCACTGCTGGTCCAATCAGGACTGGAAAGGAGACAATGCATCTCAAACTGGGATTAGTCCATTATGCCATCCAATGCATTCTGGCGACCAAACTAGGCTTTAATAGGCACATGATTTATTTAAGATGATTAAATAAACACGATGGTCCTTCAAAGACACGTTGTCTCGTGCAGCAGCCTCAAGTGGCTCTTATTTAGACAGCTGTGGAACAGACCCATCGCATTCAGATTCACAAACACAATGCGCCCATTCTTAGACATGCAGAGAAACGGAAAGCAGAAAGGTAGGAAGATCAAGCCATACTATTGACTGGCGTAATAAAATACATAACATTACCTGTGTGTTCCCTAGATGATGGTGTCCAAATGCCTTAAAGTTAGAGATGTTTTGTCCACTTAGTCCATGTGTGGGTCAAACCTACCAGAATGTATCAACAGAAGATACAGACGTGGTCATTCACACATTCAGCAAAAACAGAGAGCTTTCCTCTAACATCAATGCAGAGCAGACAATAGATGATCGATGAATATAACGTTACCCCCCAAAAACCGTTAAGACAGCGGCAGTTGAATGCGTTTCAATTATAAAAACACAGCGCGTGCAACGTTACGAAAACAAACGGTTCAGCCAAAAAAAAAAACACAACTGTTGCGGCGTATTACTGACCAAGGAAGTCGATAAATGGTAAGCCGCCTGAAGCGAACCGTTTTTCAGCGTTACGGAAGCGCAGCACACCCAGAGACTACCGCTGTCTTTTACACACAGGCCCTTGAAAAAGGAAACGCACTTCTTCAGACAGCCCAGCGAATAGTGCGCATGCGTCGTCTACAACTACGGCGAAGGGTTGGCTTATGAATATTAATCAGGTGGCGAGACGTGATTTGCTGAAAGCCAGTCCGCTGGCGAATTAACGAACGCTACTATGATAATCGTTAATATTAATGAGGTTGCATAACTGGACGCTGCAAGAAGGTTACCAAGCAACGTCAGCATGAGCTAATTAATATTCATAATCTAGGCCTTTTCCGTGCTAGGATTCGTGCTTTCGGAGACTGGAGCGATAGCTCGTGATTTTAAAGAGAATAAAAATTAAAAAAATAAACATTTTACCCAAGTAAGTTGGTGGTATTGTAATATTTATGGTATTTGGTAAAGAGATTAAAATAATTGCAAAGAGAGCCACAGCGCGTCATTTCCATTCTCTTTATTTATTCAGTCCTTACACTTCAAGGTTGACAATATTAAGCATGTAAGGTTTCCAGTGATATCAGAATTATGCTGAACAGATGTGTCACTAATTCACAATTAATGGTAATGATGCTGTTGTCTAAACCAGTTTACTGAATGGTGTTGCCTTGTACAACAGGTGCAGAGATAAATGATAAAAATTACGCAACGCTAACAACCTTTATCTCATGCTTTTGTAAAGAAAAAGGCATAACAATGGAAAAAAAAAAAAGAATGGAAAGTAGCTTTCAACTTTTGATACTGAACAAAACCTCTCGGAACCTTCAGAAACGTATTCAATGATGACACAAATGAGCATCACCTGATAACAAAACGTTTTCACTTTTTTTTTATCTTTATTTTATAAATTGCTCAACAGAGTTTGGTCATAGTTTTTTAGAAGCAAACACCTACAGTGGAATGATTCAAACTGCAGTTTAACATACATCTAAGCACATGTAGTGCTTAGGTATCAAATAATATTCAACTGAATATTACATTTGGCCTCTGCAGCAGATTTTTTGCAAACTAATAAAAAAAAATAAAAAAGTTGTACAGCAGTATTATTTTTAATCTCAAGTAACAAGTCATAAAGACCAGCAAATGATTTTAGCAACACTTAGTGCTGGATTTGCTTGGTAACTGCTGTATAATTATTAAGATATACATGTTCTTCTATCTGTATTCATCTACTATAAGATGGACCTTTACTTTTCTGTGTTCTCAAAACATGGACAGTGCAATCTCATTAACTAACTTATTAATGCTTTCAATAATTGCCTTTTTTCATTCGGTCTTTAAGCTCAAAAGCTAATTTCAAGCTCTTCAACAGCCGCACCAATGACCTTACAGACACAAACATCAACAGAAAAAGCTAAAAGAAAAGCCAAAATTCACATTTAATTTTTTCCCTGGACTGAGAATAGCTGATGTGTAAGGTCTGTTGGTTTCTAGTTTATCTAAACACTTATGACAAGCAAAATGAGACATCTGTGGTGGTCAACTTTAGTGACGTCACCCCTAGATTGTACATAGCTTAACCCAAAAAAAAGAAAGAAAAGTGAATAATGAACATAACACCTAAACCATGAATGTGGCTTATGAACAGAAAACAGATAAAAACAGTCATTCAGCAGAAGAAAACAATGCGGGAGAAGGAAGAAACTAAATATTCAAATCCAGAAGACATCACAATAAAGCTTTAAAAAAAATAAGTCTTATGAAAGCAGTACATTATTACTGGTGTCAGCTGTGAAACAATTTTATGTTCATTATTGTCGCAAATGGATCCTGAATAGTAAGTGCCTCTTATTTTACTTTGAAGGCATATGATAATCTGCAGGTACAAACAAAAATGTCTTTGTCTTTTATCAGTGCTTTTGAAAAACTTATCATTCATTACCCAAAAGTACCGAGTGAGCAGCACACACTGACTTTTTGCTCTGTAATGGGTTTGTGCGCACAATAATACAACCTATAATAAAATCACAAATCGATTTCAGCAAGCAGGTTTATTGCAACGCATGGAGCATCTCTCTTAATAAAAGACCCTTGTTTGATGTAACCAAACAAGCAATGCCGACTCCATCTGAAACCCTTTTAAAGCAGGATCTAATGAGCTGCTTATTATTTTAAGCACTAAGAACGGAAACAAAAAGGAAATGAGGTAAAGCACAGCAATGAATATTAGCGTAAGAAAATTGGTGGCATTGGTCAATGACTGCTTAAAATGATCAGTAATGGCCCAATGGCAACCAGTATAACAGTTTTAGTACATTTACCTTACCATTCAAGTGTGCAACATTTTATCACTGATAAGAACCCAGTAAATCTGACATATTTACAGCATACTGGGTTTGGTCAACAAAGCAAATAACGCTTTGACATTTTTGCAAGCAATAAACTGCCTCAATCTCAGTGCCTATAACACTGACTTTGATCAATCTGGCACGAATAGGAGGAAAAAAAAGGGTGAAAAAAGGAAAAACCCTCATCTAATGCATGTTTTTTTTTTCAATGAGTCGGTCAAAATCAGAACATCTGACTATAAACTAAAAGCTAATTATTCTATTTGAGAGGCTGAAAGTAACAAAATAAGATTCAAACATGCCATAAGACCAATTAAGTTGCATTAAGTGTGAGCCAGTTTTGATGTTTTTGTAGAATACCTGCATAATTTATTAATTGGTTATGAATGTTGTTTCATCTAAAAATATCAGCCTTCCATATTAAAGCGGCTGTGTGGAAGATTATTGTAAGAATTATGAAGCAGACAGTGAGTATACTGATATTGGTTCCACTTTTAACATCAGGTTTGTCATAAGAGCTGGTATCGTTTTCCATCACTTCCCTTTGATGGGAATCATCACAGAAGTAGAGAAGAATTTAAGACAAAAAAAAAAAAGAAAANAAAAAAAAAAAAAAAAGAGACTGAGAATTTCCAGTTCTGCTGCAACATTCAAACCGACGTCCGTTCATTCTTAAAATCTTTAAGGCAGGTTCAGTGAGCCTTGACCGTGAAGGTCAAAGGCTTATTCGGAGTGCAGCGGGATGACGAATTTACATCCGAAGGGGGAGTGGTATTTGATCCCCACTTCTTGGAATACCTGTCGGGGAATGCCGATGTCACATAGGTAGACTCGGCCGGCGCCCTCAGACAGAGGCAGCGGGAGGCCCAGGGAAAGTGACCATTTGGCTTCCACAGCATGCGCCTGTCCACTTACTGGAGGGTCGATGCTCAGGACGGGGGCTCGGTTCTGGTTGGCCCAGTCAGCGGCGGCCTTGTACCAGGGTTGGTCCCTCAAGAATCCGTTTTCATGCGAGTCCAGGCAGTTTATGACCAGGTCGACTGGCGTCTCGGGCAAGTCTGAGGGCGAAACGACATTTTGTTTGAGATGAGTGGATGACTAAGGGTTACTGGTGGAGTTTAACTTTTAACACAGAAGTCATTTCTAAATCACATCTTCATTGACTTTCATAGGTGTTCTGGTATATTATGTAAGGAGGGTGGGTGGATGCAAAGTAAATGTGTTCTTGCAATTCAGAGTGGAAGTTTCCAAGACTTCCAAGCCCATCTAAACAAAGCATTCGGGTGGGTGTATTAGGAACGTATGAGATACAGAAACCATGCTAAAGGTTTCATGCACCAAATGTGTTAATGGAAACAGATCTTTGAGTAAAAAAAAACACCTGGATTACACCTGGTGATCCAATCATAAGTACTTCGATCTGGTATGAATAAGGGTGAATAAGAATAAGATTTTGTTGATAAAGCCCAATGTTGCTCTTTAATGTTGTTCATATTCTTTAATATGATTAGGGATGCACAATATAAAAAGTCTGGATAATTACATTAAAGGATTAGTTAACTTCAAAATAAAAATTACCCCAAGCTTTATTCACCCTCAAACCTTCCTAGGTGTATATGTCTTTCTTCTTTTTGATGAACACAATCTGAGTTATATTAATAAATATCCTGATGTGTCCAAGTTTTATAATGTCAGTGAATGGGAAACAATGAGTATGAAGCTCAAGAAAGTGCATCCATCCATCATAAACGTACTCCACACAGCTCCGGGTGATTAATAAAGGCCTTCTGAAGTGAAGAGACTCATTTGTGTAAGAAAAATATCCATATTTAACAAGTTATAAGTAAAATATCTAACTTCCACCAGACCGCCTTTTATATTCAACTTATGAAGAAAGTGTAACACCTCTCGCCGTTCAAAACGCTTACGCCACGTCCTACGCCTTCCCTATACAACTTACAAATTCTTGGTAAGTTGAATACGGAAGGTGGTCTGGCAGAAGCTAGAAATTTTACTTCATAACTTGTTAAATATGGATATATTTTCTTGCACAAATGCATCGCTTTGCTTCAAAAGGCCTTTATTAAAGGGATAGTTCACCCAAAAATGAAAATTTAATGTTTATCTGCTTACCCCCAGGGCACCCAAGATGTAGGTGACTTTGTTTCTTCAGTAGAACACAAATGATGATTTTTAACTCCAACCGTTGATGTCTGTCAGTCTTATAATGCGAGTCAATGGTCACACAATCTATAAGAGTCAATAAACATGCACAGAAGAATCCAAATTAAACCCTCCGGCTCGTGACGGCACATTGATGTCCTAAGACACGAAACGATCGGTTTGTGCGAGAAACCGAACAGTATTTATATCATTTGTTACCTCTAAAACACCACTATGTCCAACTGCGTTCAGCATTCGCTTGGTGATGTCTGATCGCGCTCTGACAACAGCAGTGATGTCTAGCACTCATTGAAGTATATGCACGAGACATCACTGTCGTTGTCAGAGCGCGATCAGACATCACCAAGCGAATGCTGAACGCAGTTGGACATAGTGGTGTTTTAGAGGTAACAAATTATATAAATACTGTTCAGTTTTTTCGCACGAACCGATCGTTTCGTGTCTTAGGACATCAATGTGCCGTCACGAGCCGCAGGGTTTAATTTGGATTCGTCTGTGCATGTTTATTGACTCTTATAGATTGTGTGACCATTCACTCTTATTATTTGACTGACAGATAGCAACGGTTCGAGTTAAAAATCATAATTTGTGTTCTACTGAAGAAACAAAGTCACCTACATCTTGGATGCCCTGGGGGTAAGCAGATAAACATCAAATTTTCATTTTTGGGTGAACTATCCCTTTAACCCCCAGAGCCAGGTGGAGTACGTTTATGATGGATGGATGCACTTTCTTGAGCTTCAAACTCGGTCCTGTTCACTGCCATTATAAAGCTTGGATGCATCAGGATATTTATTAATATAACTTTGATTGTGTTCATCAGAAAGAAGAAAGTCATATACACCTAGGATGGCTTGAGGGTGAGTAAAGCTTGGGGTAATTTTAATTTTAAAGTAAACTAATGCTTTAAAGGTGCAGTGTGTAAATTTTAGAGGAATCTAGCAGTGAGGTTGCGAATTGCAACCAACGGCTCAGTCCACCGCTCATACCTCCCTTTCGAGGCACATAGAGAAGCTACGATGGCCAACACAGGACAAAGATTTTATTGTCTGAGAAAGAAGAGAGTAGCCAGTCAAGCAATGAGGTTTCTTCTTACTTCTAACTACTGCTGGCAGTTTGATACATGCTCCGACCCATTCAAAACAAAAGATTCATAAAGCTTCGCAGCTTCATGAAGCAGTGTTTTTAAATCGCCCATCACTAGATATTGTTGAATAAAGTCGTTATTTTGTTTTTTGGCGCACAAAAAGTATTCTCATCACTTCATAGCATTAAGGTTGAACCACTGTAGTCACATGAACTGTTTTAAATATGTCTTTAGTAGCTTTCTGGGCATTTGAAAGTGTTAATTATCTTGCTGGCAATGCAGGTCTCACTGAGCCATCGGATTTTATAAAAAATATCTTAATTTGTGTTCAGAAGATGAACAAAGGTCTTACAGGTGTAGAACAACATGAGGGTGAGTAATTAACGATAGAATTTTCATTTATGGGTGAACTAACCCTTTAACAAATTATCAAAAGATTAACTTTAAGTGAGCATTAGACCATCAACCGATGGTCATATCAACGAGTAATGCTAATTTAAAAAACAGTATTTTATATTTTAGTATGATCAAATAGCATAAATGAATAAAAATATGGCTACTATAGGGATGCTAACGATTAATCGGTGATTGATTAATTGTCGATAATCGATAAAACTTATCGATGGTCGATTAAGCAAGGTCTTCGTTACAGAGTGCAGTTTTGAGGTGTGTGTGGCTCATGCGCAAACCACGTGCAGCAGACACACAAGGAAAAATGAAGCGAGCGTCTTATGTATTCTAAATGTATTGTCTTCAAGCCATGCAATGGATTAGGCTAGCATAATTAACCAAGGGTCCAAAAAACCCTTCAAACAAGTGATTTTACTAAACATAAGAACTACTTACTTGTGTAAACGCCACATTTACAGTACATAGAATAAACAAGTCCTGGTTGACGAGTGATGATCTTCCAGCACTGTTTCAGCTGTGCGCTCCTATTCTATGGCGCATGGTAAATCAAGACCTGTCAATCTGAGCGATCAAAGCAATCCAAGTGCGCTCCAGCTGTAAAACATTGTCCAATTGGTCTCTAAACAGGGCTCAAAATGAACTTTTTTACTTGATAGCACTGGTGCTCAGAACTTCAAAAAGTTAGGAGCACCAGCAAAAATTTAGGAGCACCCACTGAAAATTAAGGAGCATCACAACTACATACTAAATTTTACATATATATTTATATATAAAATAATTCATAAAATCTGTTTATAAAATAGATTTATTTTATTTAAAAACAACACCTCTTTTTTTCTTTTGAGAAATGAAAACAGTAGTGATGCACCGTCCATTTCATGGCCAATTCCGAATTTTTTTTTTTTTACAAACAAAAGGGTCGATTCTGATAACGGTTGCTGTTTTTTTTCTTTATGCAAATTTATTTGTTGTTTATTTGCTCTATAGCAAGCCAAACTGGTCTTAATCATAAAATATCTGTAGCCATTTGAAATTCGAGGGACCACTGCATTTTAATTATGATCCAAACAAAGATGGTACACACATTAACATGAGTAGTTTTTTTTTTAGTTTGTTTTTTTAAATTACAGTAAAAACAGAATGGTCTGACTTTAGATTTGTGAAATTATTCTACATAAGACAGACCTGCACAAAACAAAAACAGCAGACGGACTGAATGAAAATGCAAATTAACTCTCCGACAGTAGGTGGCGCTTATGGAACAGCAGCGGTTTCTTTGGGTACTGCTGTACACAAATCAGAGCTGCGCTTATAAATACTACTTTATACGGAGATAAGATGAAAAGAAAATACAATCAAAACTTTCCTGAAGACAATTAGTTCCCTTCACGGATACATTCATATAAACCCCACCCCCAATTCAATCTTTATACTTATCTTATATTTCGTGTCTCATGAACAGTAATCTTGCTATGCCTGGTACAGTATTTGCTCTATTTTCAGTTGATGTCCTGTTTACCGACTTATATTTTCACACAAATGGCATTTCGGGAAATGATTGCAATGCAGTTTGTGTGCAAGTTCGGAACAGAGAACCGTTTGCCGATCGTGTATTTGGAGCAAAAACCATCCGGTTCCGATTTATGGCCGGTTGACCGGTGCATCTCTAGAAAAACATGTCGCAACACAATAATTATTTGCACCCACATATATTTTGAGGTTGCGCAGACTAAATTTCAGGGGGGAATATGCGACCAAAATGGTCGCAATTACGAGCCTTGCTACACATCGTCCCTTTGTACGTATTCTTTATACGTTTCCATTGGTTGAACTTTCAAATGATGCTGAAAAACACTGTGTCATGATTGTGATGCGATCGGACCCCGGAAGACCTATAACTTTAGCCAGGCAGCATATCATTGTCTTATGTTGTGTTTGGGCTCATTCGAGACCACCTGCTCTAAACAAAGTATGCGACCTACTATGGTTTACTAATGTTTTGCAAAGTAACAAACCAAAACGTGGTGCAAAAGAATCATGTGTATACTGTTTGCATGTATGTCAGTGGCGTTTTTTTTTTATACAAATACTTGGTATAGTTTGGTCTCTAACTGAAACAAATATGCTTCATATCAAATTCTGCTAGTTGAGACCTTTTCAACAATATATGACACAAGTCTGTAATGTAGGCTACTATGATTTTACAGATTACATTTTAATGTAAAGCAGTTATTTTTCCACGCTATACAAATAGAGCACTTCTAATATGTCAGCAAATTAAAAGCACTTGTTAAGTGATGGTCATATTCCCTATATTCACTGTAAAGCCAAGCTTCTAAGCTTTAAAACGACACCTATTTGGTGTAGGTTAAGCAAGTGGTTAAAGCATTAGTTTACTTTAAAATGAAAATTACTCCAAGCTTTACTCACCCTCAAGCCATCCTAGGTGTATATGACTTTCTTCTTTCTGATGAACACAATCGGAGTTATATTAATAAATATCCTGATGCGTCCAAGCTTTATAATGGCAGTGAACGGGACCAACGAGTATGAAGCTCAAGAAAGTGCATCCATCCATCATAAACATACTCCACACGGCTCCGGGGGTTAATAAAGGCCTTCTGAAGCGAAGCAATGCGCTCGTGTAAGAAAAATATCAATATTTAACAAGTTATGAAGTAAAATATCTAGCTTCCGCCAGACCGCATTCAACGCAATGTCAGTTACCCTTTTTCCGTAAGTTGAATACAGAAGGCGTAGGACGTAGCATAAGCGTTTTGAACTGCGAGAGGCGTTACACTTTCTTCCTAAGTTGAATACAGAAGGCAGTCTGGCGGAAGCTAGATATTTTACTTTATAACTTGTTTAATATGGATATTTTTCTTACACAAATGCATCGCTTCACTTCAGAAGGCCTTTATTAAAGCCCCCCTACATGTGGAGTATGTTTATGATGGATGGATGCACTTTCTTGAGCTTCATACTCATTGGTTCCGTTCACTGGCATTATAAACCTTAGATGCATCAGGATATTTATTAATATAACTCCGTTTGTGTTCATCAGAAAGAAGAAAGTCAAATACACCTAGGATGGCTTGAGGGTGTGTAATTTTCAATTTAAAGTCAACTAATCCTTTAAGTAACATAATAACTCAGTAGGCTCCCTGCTAAGGATTTAAGAGGTTAAGGTTAATGATTAATCAATTAACTGATTATGGGAATTTATGTTTATTGACTTCCCTAATAAACACCTATATATTATACCATGCATGATTATTAAATTATGAAGTGCCACACCTTTCACATTAGAAACCAGTTTGCCTCCCGTCTTCCCAAAGAGTGCAAGCTCACTGGTGATGGCCTCCAACATCTTGACGAAGTTTGGCAGGAAAAGGATGACTTCCACTTCATGGTTGGCCAAGTGCCGGCCACAGCTGATGCCCTGAGCGCCCTGGACATGTGGTCCACACAGCAGGGCCACTGTGGGCCGTTGATGCACATTCTTTGGAGTAAGTCTATGAGAAGAACCAGACCAATGATAACCACACTCTCTGAAGATATTTCTGATTATGCAATTTTTGTTTAAGCCCACAAACCTGTTCGGGCCTCCAAGTAGCGTGAGGGCCATCTGACTCGCACATACGCCCGTCATCTCCAGCCTGCGCTCCAGTGAGAGACCATGACTTTCTGCTGCAGCTAACAAACGCTTGTGCAACTCGAAAGAGATGCTGGGGACCACCAGCCCCGAGTCTGGGAGAAATAGCATGAATTAAGATAAAGGAAGCTAAATTTTTAAATAGTTCATGAGGTCAGATTCTTACCAGTGCTATACTCTTTCGTTACGTTATATGGAACTGTGATCTGTCTGTAGACGACGGGTTTGGCCTCTAGGATGTTCTCGTCATGCCGGTAACGTGATGGCGTTTGCTCTCCAGGCGTCCCTCGAGATCTCGCACCATTTCCTCGCCGTTCTGACGACTCGATCTGCGAGAATACTGCAGCCTTGTCGAACAGCGCCAGGTTCCCCTCAAAATCAAAGTCCTCATCGAGAACATCTTCCATACCATCTCCAAAACATTCATCGTCTTTGTTCTTCATATGACCTCCATTCTTCAGTCCGTTCTTTTTCGGTGTGGCCTGATTTGGACCTCTGCAACTAGATGACCCTATAAACAAAGAAGTTAAAATAGGAATTAGTTACTTTCACATTCATACACACACATATGGGTCATTGACGAATAAGGTTTTTAAAAATGTAAAAAAACATAATGGAGATCTAATTAATTTTGAAGTTTTTTTTAAGTATTAACAATGAGATTGTGTTTTTAATAATCAATTAACATGGCTTTTGTAATTTTTTTAACAAGATGCACAAAAATATTCACCAAAAAAAGTTTCGGTTTTACCGAATGACGATATTTTCAAACAATGCTAACAGGCTGATATATAGCTAGCTGGAAAAAGGACAATCAAACATTTTATATTTAGTACAAGTTTTTAAAATATTACAACATTTTCCATGTTTTATAGCGGTTGTACTGAATGACCTGATGTTTCGGGACATGCGTATGAGCAAGTGAAAACATGAATTTTTCTAAAAGTTTGAGAGTTAGTTACTTTGCTTCATGACCATGTGGTCCTTTGTAGGTGCCTGAATGATGTCACATCCTGTCACATGATATTGACCGCATGACTTGATCCAAAATAGTCCCTTTATATTGGTTACTCCGAATGACATCAATGAAATTCATTTTACCGGACTTTCTTTCTCATAACAAAGCAACGACCTCTACACATAATTTTAATACTATTTTGCACTATGTTGATATACAATGTTATAAAAATCATGCCGGAATAAAAAATATATACATTTATTAAATTTTTTGATATTTTAATCACAAATGAAATGGCTGTATTGGCCTTTGGACGGTTAAACCAAATGACCTTTTGACACTTCAAAATCTTTAAAATACCTTTAAATGTAACAAAATATGTTTAAAACCTTTTGGATTCAATAAAAGTGATGTAGTTATACTACCTTACATTCTTTGGATGCCATATCTTTGTTTTTTATTATTATTAAGACCTAAGACAAGAAAATGACCCGTCACGTCATTGACCCATATACACAATATTATGTTTNATTTTTTTATTCCAGATTTTATATAGTAAAAAATCTGAAAAATAGGTTACAAAAGCCAATGACAAATGAGACTCACAAGAGTTGTGTCTTCTTCTAAAGCCTTTACTTTGGCCAGTCATGTCCATGTGACGTTCACCGTAACTCTTGGAGTAGTGTGGCACCGGAGACACCCCTCCTTCCTGCAATTTGGGTTCAGTTTTATTAGGTACTGTCACAGGAGCGCAGTTGACTGGGGCGCCACCACCCTTTTCCTTGCGCCCGCCGTGCGGCGTCAATGTGGAACTGGAGTCTGGACCATTCTGCTTTGGCGCTTCATTGAAGCTCTTACGGATCTCCAGGATTTTGAGATCTTTAATGTCCATGGCACTGTGGATTAGAAAGGTATACTTGTTTAATACAGTAACTAATTGTGTTTAATATTCAAATTCTGATGAGCCAGTATTAAATGTTCTATTAAGAATTGGACTTCAGAGTACATATGTGGACTTCAAAATACCACAAAAATTTAGAATATGTGCACTGAGACAAAGTTGTCTATCTTAAAAACATCTTTGAACATCATAAAGGATAAAAAAAACAGACACTACAATGTCAGACATAGGATTTTAGGATCCTCATTTTATTATTTACCTGAAAGTGACCTCAGGCACAGTGCACTTGACTCCATTGTGGAAGGGGTGTCTGAGAGAGATGGTCTGGCTGGTCTGATCTACTGAAGAAACTTCTCCTTGATACACTCCTAGAGTTGCTCCACAGTGAATTGAAACAAGACTCCCAACCCAGTCTGATGCCATTCTGACCAGCTGAAATGAGATTAAAATATGTTATTCTTTATGAGTTTTACATTAAAACATAACTCATAAAAACGTATTTTTTGTGTGAATACATTAATATAAGGAATATTATGGAGGGAAAAAACAAGTATCGAACGTTAGATGAGAAGATGCTAATGTTAGCCAGCTAGATGTACAGAACGAAACGGCTTTATAAGCTACATTTTTCGTCGTCGGTTTTATAAAACTAGTAAAATGAGTTCATCACCTGTAGTCAAGAGTAAATCCTTGAAATAATTAATACAGGTAACTGTTATATCGTGATAGATTTTACTGAACTCTTGTGAAGAGCTCGACTGCGCGAACGGCTTCTTCTATGATGATTCACTGAGCGAGTATCAGATTTGAATCTGCGTTTACTGCCACCCACTGGACAACCGCCAACGTACATTGAGTTGCACTCAGTGCCATCAACGCAAAAATCTTAAAATTAAAGAGATAGTTCACCTAAAAATGAAAATTACCCCATGATTTACTCACCCTCAAGCCATCCTAGGTGTATATGACATTCTTCTTTCAGACGAATATAATCAGAGTTATATTAAATAATGTCAAGGGTAATCCATGCTTTATAATGGGAGTGGATGGTGGCCCAAATTCTAAAGACAGAAAAAATGCACTCATCCATTATGAAAGAAGTCCACACGGCTCCGGGGATTTAATAAAGGCTTTCTGAAGCAAAGCGATGGGTTTGTGTAAGAAAAATATCCATATTTAAAGCTTTATAAACTGTAATCTCTAACTTCCGCTAGCTGTCGTACGCGCGTTCACGACAGCAAAGGAAATCCACTTGAAGAAGCGAATTATTTGAGCTATACTCTACATTTTATGTTAAAATGCTGATTTCTTGTGAATATCTGGGTTGCTTCAACAAAGCTAAAGTCTTGAGATTACGTGCGTGACTGGCTGCCGCTTCAAACCTGGGTTGTTTGTTTGTATGTTTTGCTGCACTGATCGGATTACTGCTTTATTTGTATTTCTATATCACTATCGGATTACTGTGCTTTTCGGATTACTCCAATTCTAACTGTTGGTGCTTTGGACTTGATTGTTGACTGCAATTTTTACTGCCTGCAAGTTTTGCCATCGGGCTGCTGCGAGCTCTCTACCCTGTTGCGTCTTTCACCACTTTCGGCTCATCAGATGGGTGAGTTACGGCTCTCTCTATCAGTTGCGCGGTTTGTTTACTGCTTGATATCTGGGTGTGTTGTCTCCCTCTTAGCCTGCTGTTTTTTGTGATGTGACTTACGGGGTTTGGCAAATGTGGTTTTCGCTAGTGATTGGCATTTACTCCGACAATATAAACATGCCTTGTCCAACAGTTTTTCAGTTTGTTTTGCTGCTGCAGCCTCCTCCATCTCTCGGAGTTCCTGGTCGGAATAGAGTACCTCAGGGATGACGCATTTTTGTAGGCAAAACCCGGAAGCGAGTTAGCATTTTAGGACTTCCAGTTCCAACGCCGTCAAGTCTATGGGTTTTTAGAATGGGTTTTTACTAAATCGCCTGAAATAAGGTCTGTGGTTAACAAAGCCTCTAAATACTTTCACGTTTTGATCTATGACATAAAACACACCGGTTATAACCTGCTTGTGATTTTTTAAACTTTTACTGTGTCTTAAAATCGGCGGTTGCTAACAAATTGCTAAAATGGACTACTTCCTTTGGCGGGGACTTTAGACGTCATCATGACAAACAGGACATTTGGACAGCATTTCTCATGAAAAAGTGGATAAGTATTCATACACAGCGCAGGTCATAATCAGCGAGCATGTTTTTAAAAAACGTTGTTTTCTAAATAAAGTTTGAGGAAGCTTGGTGGTGGTGACGTTGATCCGCAACCATGGGGCAGTCGTGGCCTAATGGATAGAGAGTCGGACTTGTAACCCAAAGGTCATGGGTTCGAATCTCAGGTCCGGCAGGGATTGTCGGTGAGGGGAGTGAATGTCCAGCGCTCTCCCCACCCTCAATACCACGACTGAGGTGAGACCCTTGAGCAAGGCACCGTACCCCCAACTGCTCTCCGGGCGCCGCAGCAATGGCTGCCCACTGCTCCGGGTGTGTGTTCACGGTGTGTGTGCTCACTGCTGTGTGTGTGCACTTGGATGGGTTAAATGCAGAGCACAAATTCTGAGTATGGGTCACCATACTTGGCCACATGTCACTTCGCTCACTTCGCTCACTGTAGTCCGTTTATAGCCTACTGTTAGCTTTTTATATCTGACGACTTTATTTAGGCTTCAAAATCTATAAATGTTGTGTTAACTTGTAAATATTATCTTGATTGACAAAACGTGTAAGTGTCATAACCCTTTGTTAAACACAGAGCTTATTTTCTGCGATTTTCCAAAAGTCTATGGGAAAAATGCATAGGCTTTCGATCGAGGGAACCCGTGCACCGCTAACTTCCGGGTTGGCCTACAAAAACACGTCATCCCTGAGGTACTCTATACTCCGGTTCAAACAAATATGGCTGGGCAAAAAACAAAGTCTTCTCTTGGCTTATATCGAAATCCTCTGACATTGTTCTTAACAAATCCTATTTTGTGTTTGCTCTTTTCTCTGCGCTTCCGTGTTCGTCACCGGAGCTCACACTCACGTATGACAGCTAACGGAAGTTAGAGATTACAGTTTATAAAGTTTTAAATATTGATATTTTTCTTACACAAACACATTGCTTCGCTTCAGAAGGCCTTTATTAAACCCCCGGAGCCGTGTGGACTTCTTTTATAATGGATGAGTGCATTTTTTCTGTCTTTAGAATTTGGGCCACCATCCACTCCCATTATAAAGCATGGATTAGCCTGGACATTATTTAATATAACTCTCATTATATTTGTCTGAAAGAAGAATGTCATATACACCTAGGATGGCTTGAAGGTGAGTAAATCATTGGGTAATTTTCATTTTTGGGTGAACTATCATTTTAAGCAATTATTAATGTTTATTCATATCTATAATCTTGTTTTATAAATCATAAATATGAAATAATTATTATTAAATTATATAATTGCATTCTTTTGTTGATGTAATATTATTTTATTATTAAATAATAGCATTTTATAGCCTAAATAATTGTGATTAATAACGATATTTCTCATTTATAATTAAATTAATATTAAATTAAGCAATATTCACCACCAGGGGCTTTTGTTTATATTTAAATGGAAATAAATTCTTAATCTGCACATCTGTTCTTGTCAGTTATGGGTCAGCTATAGCTTGTGTTATCTGATAAGTTCAAAGACGGAAGAGGAACCTGCCCATGTCTGGTAGAAACAAATCATGCGAAGACTATTGATGAATTCACTGTGGCATTTTCCACAAGCTCCAACAGAGCCTAGATGCCTTCAGGACTGTCTGAGCGGTGACAAGCAGAGCCAGCGCCGTGTTTGTTGTGTGAAGGTGAAGCAGGACTCGGCCAGAGGCAGAAGCTCTTATACAGGATCTGATTTGAAGTGATATTGCAGTGTGCTTTGTTGTGGTGCAGATTAAATGATTTTTAGATTACATTTCAAAAGTGCTTCAACGATTTATCCTCTTCACGTTACCTGAAATAGTCATTATAAATTATTGTTATTTAATATTAAATATGAATAAAATTAATTTAACATTAATTATTGAATTATAATAATTATTTAATATTAATTATATTACAATTTATACACAGAAGTGGCTGAACTAATGTGACACATAATTTTACCTGAAATATATAAATACATTTCTCATTATAGAATGGTAAGATTATAAAATTAAAAACCTTGTAATACATTTTTTTCAGTGTAAAAAAATAAAAGAAATAAATGATTTTACGAGATTTTATGTTGCATGAAATTTTTATTAGACCACAAAAATATAATTTTGACACTATAACGTTTAAGAGTAACTATTATGACATTATTAATTGTTGTTTAATATAAAATATGAAATAGAATTATCCAACCGTTTAAAATAAATCCCGCGACACTGATTTTAATAAAAATCAAACACGCCGCTATTTCTGGAGAGCCAATCAGCGCTTACAAAATCTCCGTGACCCCGCCTCCCACATAACCTCGCTATCATGTGATCATGTGACCACATCACAACAAAAATGTCTGCCTGCTTTTCGGTGCGGTAAATTGTTTTATCGTTTCACAAATATATTAAAAGTGTATGTGCATGTGCGTCAAAACTACTGCGAATTTGGCATCAAATGAAGACTTTTTTTAAACTAACCGAGTCAGACAGTGAATAATTTACCACGTAAGCGACTGTAACGTTACTTGTATCTGTCAGTTTATTATTGATTTGATTCATTAGTAACACTAATATCTTGTGTTTTGTGAAAAGCGTCACCATGGAGCCCACCGCATCGGGAATATTCTGCAACAGGATGCTCAGCATGGTGAACTCTGAGGATGTGAACGCCATCATTCAAGCTCAGAGACATATGTGGGTTTCCCTATCTAGTGAGTGACCTACCTAGGCAGCATTTGTACTGATTTTTGATTTTGCTGCATGTCTTCCAGGCTTGACCGGTTTGAGAAGACCAATGAGATGCTAATTAACTTCAATGGGCTGTCCAATGTGCGCTTACAGCAGATGAATGAACACTTTCTAATGCACACCCGTACATTAATAGAGATGAAGAAAGACTTGGACAGCATCTTCAGACGAATAAGGTATTATACATCCACAACATTTCTTGTTCCATTACAAGTAAGCATATGATAACAATGATACATTCTAGTTGGGTTGTCCTGATCAAATTTTGGGCAAATTGTAGAAGTTGAAAGTGCAAACAATGTTTGAAAAAAACACACAAAAAAACAATAATAAAATAAAAATATTACTTCAAAATATACGTCATTTCCTAACATGATTTTGTGTTTCCTCAGGACTTTAAAAGGCAAGGTTGCGAAACAATATCCAGAGGCCTTTAGCAGTAAGTACTTAAGCAGTATTTTATATTGGGATACACTACGATTAGATTAAAACTGTGGCAATAATTATGTTATAGGCCTAGATAATAACTGATAAATGTATGATATTAACAAACTATTTTTTAAGTAAACAAAGAAGTAAAACACAAAAACTAAGTCAATAGTTTTGCCCATGTTAAAACAACGTTATGTCTAAAATACAAGTTCAGTTTCAATCTTAAATTGTATGACTTATATATATTTATTTATTTTTGCAATAATCTAGCATTATTTCTTTAATTTACTGTTAAATGATGACAAAAATACCCCATCCCCCCCAATAAAAAAAACCCACTAATGTTCATTAAAGTTAGTTTGCTTTAGTAAGATTTTTTTTATAAAGAAATTAATACTTTTATTCAGCAAGTACTCATGATCAAAAGTGACAGTAAAGACATCTATAATTCCACAAAAATATGAAGCAGCACAACTGTTTTTAACATTGATAATAATAAGAAATGTTTCTTGAGCATCAAATCATCATATTTGAATTATTTCTGAAGGATCATGTGACACTGAAGGCTGGAGTAATGATGCTGAAAATTCAGCTTTGCATCACAGGAATAAATTACATTTGAAAATTAATTCATATAGAAAGCAGATATTTTAAATTATAATAATATTTCACAATATTACTGTTTTTACTGTATTTTTGATCTTTTAAGTACCCCAAGCATTTGAAAAAAAAAAAAAAGAAAATGATATATATATATAGTGCATTTCTTGCTCATGTTGTTTTATCAAACCACTTTGTTTCCAAAAGACATCAATGAATGTTCCAACCTGGAGGATGATGATGATGAATTTGACCCCATCCCTCCCAGTGTGGCCACCACCATCACTACCACTGCAACGTCCGAACAGAGCACAGAGTCATGTGACACAAGCCCTGATGTGATCTCACCCACCATTAGCTGCTCTTCTGAAGACCCCTCTCAAGAGAACTCCGGCACACCAACCTCTGACAGTCATGAACCGGCAGTGTTACGGGACGAGGGTCCAGATTCAGCTGACATTTAAATTTATATTATGGTGTTTACTACATCCAGATGCCACTTAAAGGGTTAGTTCACCCAAAAATGAAAATAATATCATTAATTACTCACCCTCATGCCGTTCCACACCCGTAAGACCGTCGTTCATCTTCGGAACACAAATTAAGATATTTTTGTTGAAATCCGATGGCTCAGTGAGGCCTCCAGCAATGACATTTCCTCTCTCAAGATCCATTAATGTACTAAAAACATATTTAAATCAGTTCATGTGAGTACAGTGGTTCAATATTAATATTATAAGGCGACGAGAATATTTTTTGTGCACCAAAAAAACAAAAATAACGACTTATATAGTGATGGCCGATTTCAAAACACTGCTTCATGAAGCTTCGGAGCGTTATGAATCTTTTGTGTCGAATCAGCGGTTCGGAGTGCCAAAATCATGTGATTTCATGATTCGACACAAAAGATTCATAACGCTCCGAAGCTTCATGAAGCAGTGTTTTGAAATCAGCCATCACTAAATAAGTCGTTATTTGTTTTTTTTGGCGCACAAAAAGTATTCTCGTCGCCTTATAATATTAATATTAAACCACTGCACTCACATGAACTGATTTAAATATGTTTTTAGTACCTTTATGGATCTTGAGAGAGGAAATGTCATTGCTGGCTATGCAGGCCTCACGGAGCCATCGGAATTCAACTAAAATATCTTAATTTGTGTTCCGAAGATTAACGAAGGTCTTACGGGTGTGGAACGGCATGAGGGTGAGTAATTAATGATATTATTTTCATTTTTGGGTGAACTAACCCTTTAAAGATGCAAGTCTACGGCTTAAAGTTTACTATGTGAAAGTGTGCTACTAATTTTGTGTTATTTTCAGTTTTCTCCTACAACATTACATATATTTGAATAACTGCTGTGGTAATTTCCTAGAAAATTAATGCAAACTATTTTTTTGCAGATAAAAAAATTCCAAAGATGATAATGATACAATTAAATACAGACATGTGTACCTGTTGTTGTGTAATATTTCATGTTAAAAGGCATTAGTTATTATTTAGTATTATTTTTTGGACTGTCATGAATAAAAGCTTTGTCACAGTATGCAAGGTGAATGTGTTTGCATAAATTTGGGTTATTTTGTACTCCAAATTCGGAATAGTCTACTAATCTTACTATTTCTAAAACATAATAATAGAAGTAAGCTAATATTCTTCTTTCTTATTTTATTTTTTTTTTTACAGTAAAAAGACTACATTCCCCATAATTCACCGAACCGGAAGCTCGCGACTACAACGCATCAGCGTCCCTCTGTTGCGAGTACTCTACATTTCTTTCCGTTATATCATTAAACGCTTAATGAAAAAGAAGATTATTTATTTGAATATTGTATATAAAAACAATGAGCCGCTTAAAATAGCATTTCAAGGTAGGTAGAGAACGAACTTATTAAAACGGCAAGCCAGACAAGTGCACGGCTAGCAGTGGCTAACAGTAACCATAGACAACTGAGATAGTGGAGCATTAACAGACAAATTGTTTAAATAAATTAACTTTAAAAGATGTTTACAATCAAAACAGGCCTACGTCCTAACTTATATGTATTTAAACTTTTCGCATATTTAGCACTGTAGGCTAATAACACAGAAAGTTGATGTAACTACTGCTCTTATTATGAATGTGCAACTCCTCTTGATGTACAAATGATGAATTGCAGCTTAAATTCATGAGGAAGATAACAGCCAACTGCTGTGACGATGAGGAGGCTGAACAAAAAGAAAGCCCTGAACTTTGTGAAGGAGTTGGATGCTTTTCCCAAGGTTCCTGAGAGTTATGTGGAGACAACAGCGAGTGGAGGAACTGGTGAGAGATGAGCTGAGATTTCATTTGTCAAAATTATGGTTTGTTTAAAGAGACTATATATGTGCACGAGTGTGTGTGTGTGTGTATCAGTGTTATTTTAACTGTTAGTATAAGTACTAGTATAGTATATACTATATATAGTATAGTTAATATAAATGAGATACTGTTATTTTTTATTAAAATAAATGTGACCCTGGACCACAAAAGCAGTCATAAGTCACACAGATATATTTGTAGCAATAGCCAACAATACATTGTATGGGTCAAAATGATAAAATTTTTCTTTTATACCAAAAATCATTAGGATATTAAGTAAAGATCATGTTCCATGAAGATATTTTGTAAATTTCCTACTGTAAATATATCAAAAATGTATTTTTGTGAGTGGATATGCATTGCTAAGGACTTCATTTGGACAACTTTAAAGGCGATTTTCTCAGTATTTTAATTTTTTTGCACCCTCAGAATCCAGATATTCAAATAGTATCTCAGCCAGATATTGTCCTATCCTAACAAACCACACATCAATGGAAAGCTTATTTATTCAGCTTCCAGATGATGTATAATTTTCAAAATGGACTCTTATGACTGGTTTTGTGGTCCAGGGTCACAAATGTTTTGAATGAGTTCTTTATATTTTCCTTTTTAGTTCAAGTTTTAGTAATTTGGATGTGTGTTTGTCATTTTTTTTTAAATCATTTTTGAATGTGTATATAGAGTTTTTATTACTTTTTATTTTAGTTTTATTTATTCATGTTAAACTAAATGAAAATGAGAAATGTTTCCTTGTCAAATGGCTGAAATAAAATGTTTATTTTCATTTTATTTAAGTTAAATTAACATTTATTTTAAGTAAATAATTTATGGTTTTAGTAGTTTTATTTTTATTTGACTATTATAATCCTCATGTATGCCATATATATGGATAGATAGATAGATACTTTTTGGCTGTTCTCAAATATTACTGCTGTGGTACTTAATTGAAACATAAAGCAAATTAAAAACATTTCTTTTTTTTCTTTCTCAGTGTCTGTGTTGGCCTTCACGGCCATGGCACTCTTGGCCTTCTTTGAGTTCTTTGTGTATCGGGACACATGGATGAAGTACGAGTATGAAGTGGATAAGGATTTTACTAGGTGACTCTTTTACATAACAGTAAATTATTTTGTATCTGGATATAATATAGCTGTAAGATGTGCATGAAAAACACTAACATTTTAGTTTCTTCATCTTGCAGCAAACTACGTATTAACATTGATATCACAGTTGCCATGAGGTGCCAATGTAAGTAAATCTTACTGTAGTAATGGGTTGTATGACTTGTAGCATAAATTTGTCAGTAATCTTTTAAATTATTATTTTTTTCTACAGTTGTTGGTGCAGATGTGTTGGATCTCGCTGAGACGATGGTGGCGTCTGATGGCCTGCAGTATGAACCCGTGAGTATCTGAATGTTACTTATTTCCTAGTATATTTTATAGTTGTGCCATAACATGTTTACGACTCTTTCGCAGGTTATTTTTGACCTTTCTCCTCAGCAGAGAATCTGGCACAGGTATATTACTTTTGATTACCTTTTCACCTGTGAAGTTAGGACGCAATTGTAATGTCATATATTTGTCAATATAAAGATGTAGTTATAAAAAGTAAATTCCTTGTTTGTGTCCCTCAGAACACTTTTGCTCATTCAGAACCATCTGCGTGAGGAACATTCACTCCAGGATGTTCTGTTCAAGAATGTCATGAAAGGTGCCCCCACTGCTCTCCCACCCAGGTCAGAACACGTGACACTGAACGAGAAGATATTACACCATGTCGAACGTAAAGTTGGCATGAAACGGAAGTTGTGATTCCCTATTGTGGCGTATATCCAAGTAAAACGGCTTCTCGAACAAGAAAAAATGTAGGGCGGGGTTTGATTTTGTCCATCGGGATTTAATTGGATTGTTGGATGGTTGTGGTTTACTATTGGTCGATCTCATGTGAGTGACAGGTTGTCCCACCCAGTAATCACGTCAGAAGAGAAGAGAAGAGATGCGTTGCAAGAGGGAGGGGAATATATTTTGAATTAAATTGAAGATTACGAACACGCATGAATAAAAAATATGATGTGCACGGATAAATCGTTTATAATAAATACTGCAATATTCCATAAAAAACAAGAATTGTCCATTTTGTTTTCATGGTGACTTTAAAGAGAATGTCGTTTTCTGTTTACTGTGTAGGGAAGATTACCCCACACAGCCCCTAAACGCCTGCCGGATTCATGGACACCTCTATGTCAATAAAGTAGCTGGAAATTTCCACATCACTGTTGGCAAGTATGTTTCGTTTCATTCTGTTTTTTTGCATCCAATTACATTTTGATTCCAGTAAAAATTGTTTTTAAAGTTCTGCAAACTTACTTTTAGAGTCCAAATGTATGTCAATTGAAGAGTCCATTTGATTGTTGATGTAGTCAGATGATGTACACTTTTGAATGAGAATGAATATCATCTGCTGTCTGTGTATTTCCTTATTTCATGTTCATTTCAGGGCCATCCCACACCCTCGAGGTCATGCTCATCTAGCGGCCCTGGTCAGCCATGAGAGTAAGCCGAAGAGTTTCTTCAGACCCTAACATAGTTTGTTCATAGCCTTGTTCTAGAAAAGTGGGGTTTGGTGATAAAAGTTATTATCTGAATGGCTGATTCAATGCAAAACATATCATGGGCTTTTGCATGCAGACTAGAAGACAACATCTGTTCCACTAAAAAAAGGAAGTGGTACCTTAAGTCTTATGTCCAAAAGGTCAGTTTGCTAATAAGGACTGTTTTACTTTTCAGCATACAACTTCTCCCATCGGATAGACCATCTGTCTTTTGGAGAGGAAATACCAGGCATATTAAATCCACTGGATGGCACAGAAAAAGTGTCTGCAGATCGTAAGTGATTGTAACTTTTATTAAAACATTTTTGGGAAAATTTGTTTCTAAATTAATAATTTTTTATCCTTAATTTTATTCTCAGCTGGAGGCTTATTCATTTCACTTTTGGTGTGAAAGGGTCTTTACATTTGCCAAAAATAGAACTTTTTAGTTTTTTTCTGATTAAAAAAAACTAAAAAGCAAGCCCAACCCAGGTGAGAAAAAGTAACGCAAAAGTAATGTAACGCATTACTCAACATAAAAAGTAATTAAGTAACGCAATTAGTTACTTTTTAGGGAGTAACACAATATTGTAATCGGGTGTGCCTCATACGTCCTGTAAAGTGAAGCTGCGTGCTCTTTGATCGCCCCCTGGTGGCTGGATGCAGTACAGGTCATAAACCCCGCCCTCTCCATGTAAAGGAAAGGCACTTGAGTCAAAATAAAAAAAATAAACTACACTTTCAATAACATTTTCCGAAAGATGGTTTTGGTCATTTAAGGTAGTTGTTATCACGCTGATACATATTCAATTGTTCGTATTTGTGATAAGTTTGATTTTAGCTAGCAATTTAATGCTATAGAAACGGCGTGTCGTTATGATTGACAGTTTCTCTGAGGACTGTCGGAGCTTCGAGGGGAGATTGAAGATATATACCTAACTATTAATTTTCGATTTTTTTGTGTTCTTTCACACCGACAAAATGAGTTGTTCAGCAGTAAACTGTACTAACCGACATACAGGATCTGACGGATCACTGAACTTTTTTCGGTAACGTTAAATGTGGGCTTTATAAGCTAAGGTAATAAATATAAATGTTATTAGCCAAGATAACACGCCTAACGTTATCCATGTCGGGAAAAAGCAGGTGATCGTTATCTGGCAGTTACTAATTATGTTTATGGGTATAAAATAATAATTAGCAGGACAAAACTAATGATAGCCTACTCTAATTAATTATAGAGCACTCTCTACAGCAATCGATCTCCTGTAACGTTAGTTCAACTTGATTTAAAATGGCATTTTAGAGTTGTTTCTAGTGGCATATTATATTGAGTTTATCTACTGATTTTGCTGTTTCAAAATTATTATTGCTCTAGAAACAGAATAGCCTATTATTTTATAGGTAGAATTTTAAATTGTGTATAATTGATATAGCCTATTTAAAATACATCAGTGATGACGCAGACGTCTGGGCGGAAGTTTGATACCGCGACTCCGCCTCCGGGCTCCACTGACGATTCCTTCTGCTCATACTCGGGCCAGGCTCCAAACTGACGTTTTTGCGTAACATGTCAACGCCCATCGTTGTACGTTTTACATTCAGTTCATTACAATGGAAGGAAGCGGCGTCACGTCGTCCATGATTGTAATGCATTACTTTTAAAAGTAACTTTAAATAACATTTATTGTTTGTTTTTTTGTTTTTGTTCTTTTTGCTAGATAATCAGATGTTCCAGTACTTTATTACCATTGTGCCCACAAAACTGCAGACGTACAAGTTGTCAGCGGACACACACCAGTATTCAGTCACTGAACGGGTACAGAAGGCTTTAAAATTTCAAAATATATATTCATAACCATCTGTCATTTTAATTAAAGTTGCATATCAAACTGACACAATTTGCTACATTTTACAAAGTTAAATTTTAAAAAGTTATGTTCGTAAAGTACATTGTGTATGCATGATTGCCCAAGGATGATGCCACATTTGGACTCTCTTTCCTTTAGGAGCGAGTGATAAACCACGCAGCGGGGAGTCATGGGGTTTCTGGGATCTTTATGAAGTACGACATCAGCTCTCTGATGGTAAAGGTGACTGAGCAGCACATGCCCCTGTGGCAGTTCCTCGTGCGGCTCTGTGGCATCATAGGAGGCATTTTCTCAACAACAGGTAGATAGAGAGAATATCTGCTAATCAAAAATATCTCATTTGAAATGATTCAATGATTGTGATTCGTTTCTGCAGGCATGTTACATGGTCTGGTTGGCTTCTGCGTAGACGTGGTCTGCTGTCGTTTTAAACTGGGGGTTTACAAGCCGAAGACTGTGAGNGGGGGGGCATAGTTTTTTAATTGTTCTAGAACTGAGCATTGACACTCTTGTCTTTTGTCTTTAGATGAGTGTTTTCGATGGCCAAGTGAACAGCCTGACACCACTTCTTTCTGAGAACGGCGAACACTAGCCCACGTTTAAAGATCAGTTCATTCACTATTCAATTTGAAACACAACTGTAAGTCCCAGAATTCAGTTAATACATGATATTGAGGTTGACTGTCATTTGTGGTACTGTAAAGAGCCATCTGCACTGACACAATAACTGTTACACAGGTATAAATTCATAAATCAGTAGAAGAAAATATTGATTGGTGCAAAAATTTATGAATTTAAATTAGTGGACAGCTTTTGAAAAATATTATAGAAAAAGATTCTTGCATAAAAACTTGTTAATGTTATTGCACTCATGAAAACATCTTTTATTTTATTTTTAAATGTTATGATTTGATCATCTTTGATTCCATGAAATGCTCCCTTTTAAAAAGTGCAGGTCCAGATCTCACTATCAGACAATTTAGTCTTAGGCGAAGTGACTTTTAATACAAACTTAAAGGGTTTGTTCACCCAAAAATGAAAATTCTGTCATTAATTACTCACCCTCATTTCGTTCCAAACCTGTAAGACCATCTTCAGAACACAAATTAAGATATTTTTGATAAAATCCAAGAGGTATATGTCTCATCCATAGAGAGCAATATAATCAACACTTTCAAGGTCCAGAAAGATACTAAAGACATCGTTAAAACAGTTGACGTGACTGCAGTGGATCAACCTTAATTTTATGAAGTGACGAGAATACTTTTTGTAAAAAATAACGACTTTATTCAACAACATCTTCTCCTCATGTCTTACGGGTGTAGAACGACATGAGGGTGAGTAATTAATGACAGAATTTTCATTTTTGGTTAAACTAACCCTTTAAAATATGTAGTAGCATCAGGAACATTTCAGACACGACCCATTCACAACAGTGTTAGCATCTGGTTGGGCTGGTTTGAAATGATTGTCCCCAGCCAGAGGCAAGATCTCCACCTCAGGAAGGACTGAATATTTTATATTCATGTGCATTTCAAGAGATTGTGTTTGATATTATTGATACTGATAAATGAAAGTAATACAATCATAATTGTATTTGGTTATATGACTAAATTATACAAGGGGAATAGTATTCATTTAAAGCATATTAAACATTATTTCTGATGTAAATCATTTCCCACGTTGTTTCTGCATGATTATAGATCATGCTGTTGATGCATAGATTCTTGTGCCAAAGCCTTTTCTAGTTCCATTAGGGTGTAATGGATAAATCGGAAGAGAATTTTAGTCCCTTTTTGAAAGTCTGGAGACAAATTACAGTCACGTATAACATCCTGTTGGTTTATTTTGCTTAGTTTATGAATTTTAATACAACATTCCCTAGGATTGTGCTGTTTTCTTGCGTATTATTCAGCGTGTCCTCTGAGAGTCCAAATAAAAACACTTTCTTATGCACCTGCACACCTGTGATATCTGTTTTGGAGTGTCGCTACCTTGTCTGTTATTGTCTCCCAAGCATCAAAATAAATTCTTGATTTCATAGTTGAAAGTTTGTCCTCAGACACTAGTGTAATCTATTTAATTAAAATGTATAAATATACAATTTATTCTTGCATTCTAATTTTTTCTTTGTTGATGCTTTCTTACCCAAAGGACCCAAGAAAGTGCAACTGTGCAAATGACAATTACCAGAGCAGCTGGTTTAGAAATGATCTTTGTTCAGGCATCAACCTTGTTGCCAGCAGATCACATACAGACCATACAAATCATAACTAGATTTAAAGGATTAGTTCACCCAAAAATGAAATTTCAGTCATTAATTATTCACCCCCTTGTCGTTCCAAACCTGTAAGACCTTTGTTCATGTTTGGAACACAAATTAAGATATTTTTGATGAAATCCGAGAGATTTTTTTATCCTTCACTGAAAGCAATGAAATTACTACATTCAATGTCCAGATAAGTAGTAAAAAAAGACTACAGTGGTTTAAACTTAAAATGTTATGAAGCGATGAGAATACTTTTTATGCACAAAAACAAAACAAAAATAACTACTTTATTCAACAAATTCGTCTCGCCCTGTCTCTCCTCTGCTACTCTATTTTCGTTGCAGCTTCCAAGTCCTACGTCCGAACGGTGGCTCATTATTGGCCGACGTTGTTCACGTGAGCAGCACGAGGCATGCGTGTGATGCTGACGCAGGAGCCGGCCAATAATGAGCCAGCGTTCAGACGTAAACACGGAAACACAGCAACTTCTTTACAGACTGACAGGGAAGAGGAGAAATTGTTGAATAAATTCGTTATTTTTTTTTGTTTTTGCGCACAAAAAGTATTCTCGTCACTTCATAATATTAAGGTTGAACCACTGCAGTCACGTTGACTGTTTTAACAATACGTTGGTATTTACGTATTATTTAAGTATTTTGGACATTGAATGTGGTAATTTCATTGCTTTCAAAGGAGGATAAAAAAACTATCAATATATCAAATCAAAATATCTTAATTTGTGTTCCAAAGATGAACGAAGGTCTTACAGGTGTGGAACGACATGAGGGTGAGTAATTAATGACAGAAATCTAATTTTTTTGTGAACTAACCCTTTAAGTTTTCTGAAGAAAGGCAGAACTTGCAATAAAAAAAAGAAAAGAGATGTATATAACTCCAAAAAATGACATTTCTTCACCTTCATATCATTCCAAACCCAAATGTCTCCTTTGTGAGAGACTTTCCCAGAACATTGAACTCTTTTCTACACAACAACAGTTATTTCATCATAATTCACTATGAAGCCGTCAAGCTCCAAAAAGACTAAAAAAAGATCATAAAAGTGGATATGACGCCTCATTTGAACTACATTTATGGTGCTTTTTGAAGGTTGAAAGCTCCAGTCCCCTTTTGCTGCAACTGCATGGAAAAGAGCAACTGGGACATTCTTCAAATTATCTTTTTTTATGTTCCACATGTTCCAGACAAGTTTGCAATGACACGAGGGTGAGTAAATGAAGTATCTTTTGTTAAAATGATCTGTAACAAACCTTTTGTGTGACTTCAGTCTTAAATTATGTGAAAAAAATCTCTCGAACAAGCTCAAGAGCCTCATCATCCACGTTAGGCTTCGAATGGCAGTCTAGTTTTGTACTGGTACTTTCTTCCACGCAGTGTCCATATGGCACAGTCTCTTGCTCGGCAATGTTTGAAACATATGCCCTGTCCTGTCCATCTGAGTCAGACGTGTCTTCATCTGTCTCCGGAATGATCATTGCCTCCTCTGTGGCTTGCACTGCATCTCTAGCACATGCCTACGATTCATAAGAGAAATAATAATAGCTCTGTGTCATAAATAATTCATTTATGCGAATCAAAATCCATTTACCTTATCCTTCAAAATGCTGAGCGCTGTTTCCACGAGCTCCCTCTCGTTCATCCAATACGTGACGACACTGACAAGACATCGTTGGGCGAAAACAAGTTTTTATGAAACGTCCGTTCACATTATTGATAAGTGATAGTGGTAGTCTCTAACTTACCTTAGTCGCTTCTTCGCTATCCGTTTTGTGTTTTCATGTGATTTCTTCTTTTCCGCTTCTTTATCTTTACTGCTTTTAATGTCAGATTTCACCATCCACAGTGGAAGGTTTCGGTGTTTTTCAGACATTATGTATTAGTTCAGGGTTCATTTGTACAGAACCAGCCAAAAGAATATCTGTTTTTAAGATAATGAATGTTGTATAATGCGCCACCTTGTGGGCTGGAGAACAATATGTAGAGTGGCGTTTCTCAACGGGGGCGTTCAAAGGACAACTGGAAGCAAAATCTTCGAAAGGGGGCCGTTAGGTGTAGCTGTAGTAGATCATAGTTGTATATCATACACCAATGCGACGAAAACGGCGTATAATTTCCATTTCAACGACTGTAGCTCAGCTGCCTAAGTTCCAGTGAAAACAACTTAGCACTATATTATTTTTCTTTCTTGTTCTTGTTTACAATGAATACGAATACTGTAGTTGTAGTTTGATGATTGGCTTCTACTTCATTAAAGTTTCAATGCCAAATTCCTAAAGCGTTTATTTAACACTCATAGCCTAAATATTCATTTTTAATTACATTGCTTTTTTTTTTTGCTCGTTGGGAAACTAATGATAATGAGTTCAACTGTCCAGTCAAATCAATTCTTTTATGTAGCATTCAGTAACATGCTTTTTAAGTGATATAGGTGAATAATAATAATATACGCCAAAAATAGATGATAATATATATATACAGTGCTCAGCGTAAATGAGCACACCCCCTTTGAAAAGTAACATTTTAAACAGTATCTCAATGAACACAAAAACAATTTCCAAAAAGTTGACAAGACTAAGTTTAATATAACATCTGTTTAACTTAAAACATGAAAGTAAGGTTAATAATATAACTTGGATTACACATTTTTCAGTTTTACTCAAATTAGGGTGATGCAAAAATGAGCACACCCCACAACAAAAACTACTACATCTAGTACTTTGTATGGCCTCCATGATTTTTAATGACAGCACCAAGTCTTCTAGGCATGGAATGAACAAGTTGGCGACATTTTGCAACATCTATCTTTTTCCATTCTTCAAGAATGACCTCTTTTAGAAACTGGATGCTGGATGGAGAGTGATGCTCAACTTGTCTCTTCAGAACTCCCCATAGGTGTTTGATTGAGTTCAGATCAGGAGCCACTGAATCACTTTCACCCTGTTCTTCTTCAGAAATCCAACAGTGGCCTTAGATGTGTGTTTAGGATCATTGTCATGTTGGGAAAGTGCACGACGACCAAGGGCACGGAGTGATGGTAGCATCTTCTCTTTCAGTGTAGAGCAGTACATCTGTGAATTCATGATGCCATCAATGAAATGCAGCTCCCCGACACCAGCAGCACTCAAGCAGCCCCACATAAGGACACTGCCACCACCACGCTTCAATGTAGGCACCATGCATTTTTCTTTGTATTCCTCACCTTTGTGAAGCCATCAGTTCCAAAGACATTTATCTTGGTCTCATCACTCCAGAGTATAGAGTCCCAGTAGTCTTCATCTTTGTCAGCATGGGCCCTGACAAACTCTAGGCGGGCTTTTTTGTGCCTGGGCTTTAGGAGAGGCTTCTTTTGTGGACGGCACCCATGCATCCCATTCCTCTGCAGTGTACGCCGTATTGTCTCACGGGAAATAGTCACCCCAGTTTGGCTTTCTACTTCTTTAGATAACTGCAGTGAACTTGCATTCCGATTTTCTTCAACCCTTCTCATCACAAGACGCTCCTGTCGAGGTGTTAACTTCCGTGGACGACCTGGACGTCTCTGTGAGATGGTTGCAGTTCCTTTTTTTTCTTTTTCTTTTTTTTTACCACTTTTGCTACAGTATTCTGACTGATAAGTAAAGCTTTGCTGATCTTCTTGTAGCCTTCACCTTTCTGGTGTAAAGAAATTATTTTCTTTCTCAGGTCTTGTGACATTTCTCTTCCATGTGGTGCCATTGCTGACAGCATGAAATGGGAAGGGGTTTTAACACCCTTTTATAGTCAGCTGTCTGCTGGACACCTGTGTAATGAATAATTAGACTCACCTGTGGTTGAATTCTTGTTAAATTGAACATTTGTAGCTTTGCTCCAGAGACTTTCAGTGGGGATTTCTTAAAATATTTGAAAGAAGTGCTCACCAAGACTATTTATTTGATCAAAAATAAACATTAATGTATTTTAAAATGTTGTCTTTTCCCTTGCTAAATGAAATTGACTGTAGGCTATAACTTGACCCAACATTACATTTATTAAAAATACTCTTTTCCTGAAAACAAACAAAAAAACTAGGCATTCATGTAAATATCTACCTTCACACACACACACAGACGTTCGTTTTTGTGAATTGTGGGGACATTCCATAGGCGTAATGGTTTTTATACTGTACAAACCGTATTTTCTATCCCTCTACACTACCCCTACCCCTAAACCTAACCATCACAGGAAACTGTGCACACTTTTACTTTCTCACAAAAACTCATTCTGTATGATTTATAAGCCTTTTGAAAAGTGACCTCTTCTTGTAATACCTATGTCATACCCATGTCATTATACACATTTGTGTCCTGATATGTCACAAAAACGCACACACACACACACACACACACACAGCTGGGCTGATTACTTGCAAATTGTAGTCTGGCGTGATGAATACGATCTTCAACTAGATGGAACTGGATTAAATATTTTGACTGTTGCAATCCCAATCTGACTTATGACCAGTAACGCTGCCTGAATCATAATCACGCACTGTTCGCTGTTGGCCAGAGGAGAACTGGCCCCCCGACTGAGCCTGGTTTCTCCCAAGGTTTTTTCTCCATTTTTATCACCTGTTGGAGTTTGGGTTCCTTGCCGCTGTCGCCTTTGACTTGCTTAGTTGAGGACACTTGATATTCAACAAAAAAAATAGTCCCTGACCATGAACAGCAACAGAAGTTACATTTGTTACGCCTCTAGATGGCGGCAAAGATTGTCTCTATGAGCAGTGTTGCCAAGTCTGTGGTTTTCCCGCAGAATTGTGATACTTTAACACTGTTGCCGGGGGTTGAAGCGACCTCAAATAACCTGATAATTAGCCATTGGAATGCGAATTGTACCAGAGGTAGTTTTGAGTAGCAATTGAGCGGGTTTTGTTGTGAAAACCTGGCAACCCTGTTTATGAGCTAAAATGCTAAATCTTAATGCAGTCACTACACTCGGTCACTCGATGACTCTCTCACAATACTCCTCTACATAATGCAGTAAGCTTCAATGAACAAAGTCAGTAGAGACACATGTTTAAACAAACATATGTTTAAGTTGCTAAGAGTGGTTGCTAAGACAGACGCAGAAACATACGCATTCAGTGGCCGGCAATACTTATGTAATGTTTTCGGAAATTTTACAATGGCTTCGAATGCGGCTCAACCAATCAGAATCAAACTATCCTTTTTATAATACAAATTACATGACAAATTTTACTTATTAACATTATCTAGATTACTCATTTGAATGTATTCTGACTACTTTTTGATTACTCTTTCTTGAGCTAAAGCGTTTGTGTGATGTAATCACGTAATCCATAAAAAATGGCAGATTCCTAAAGCGTATCTGATTATGAGCACACACATCCTTGTTTATACTACTTTGTGGAGTCCAAATGACCCCAATAGTAAGATGATAGTAAGATGAGGAATTTACGACATCTTTAGTCGGACCCCACAAAGACAACATCTTAAAAATCATATATAAGAATGTTTGACAAAATCTTAAAAGTCACTATAGTATGGCCCAGTGTAGGGAAGAACGATAGTAAATTGAGTCCACATCATATAAAAGATTTTGTTCTTAAGTAATAAATACAAGTTCTCTCTCTCTCTCTCTCTCTCTCTCTCTCTCACACACTTATATTCAAGTGTCACTTGTGTTTTTAATTATCTTTCAGTATGATGAATAACTGCTCACACAATCAGACATGAGTAAATCAGAACTATAAAAAGAACTTCAGACCTTGTCAGAGTTTATTTAACAGTATATCAGAATATCATACAGGTAAACAAGATTTTAGCAAAATTTATTATATCCGTACTGTTGCATTTCATAAAAATATTTGATCACTTAGTCTTTGAAACTATCAATAATACATTAAACCATATTTATAGGAGTACAGCTGTACAAGGTAAATACACATCTAACACTAGACAGTAATATTGATCTGAATGGGCCCTGGTACGTGCCATCTTTCACAGATTCAATATTTTCCTCAGTAATATAAAATGTTTTTTTTTTCTTTGTCTTATTTTCACAGCAGGCAGGATACAGCTTCAAACAGTAAAAGCTATGAGCTGTGCAATAAATGCATCAACATTTTCCTTCACCGTTTCTCGCTGTCTGTCTCTCCATGTAAACAGCAGTTTTTTCTAGCACACTGCACCCAATGATGGAATCAATGGAGACTACAAATATTATGTGCTAGCTACAAAACCATCAGGGATATATGAACAGGGAGCCTTTTTATTGTGGCACACATTACTAATATACATGATCTTGTTTCACTGCAAAAAAAAAAAAAAAAAACTTATTATGAATCATGATTTTGCTCTTGTTTTCCATCAAACAACATCTAAACATCCTTAAAACGAGATGAATCTAGTTGATATGGTACATCTTGAAAAAAGTTTTTTTCTAAACCAAATTTAGTGAGGACTGTACTTAGGAGCCGTTTACACGACACTGTTTTCAACTAAAAACGTAAAACTTTTAATGCGTTTTGGCCATTCATTTACATGACAACAGCGTTTTGGTGGCCTGAAAACTCAAGCTTATGAAAACAGGTTTCAAAGTGCAAGTTTTTGAAAACGGTCTCCGTGTAAACAACAAAAACGTGAATCTGTGAAAATGATGACGTCATGTATATGCGCATTACATGTTCAGTCTATAGTGTTTCATCGCCATCCAATGGCCTGCCAGCAAAATACAGCGTTTTTAGTCGATCCGTGTGAATGGTGTCGTCTGTACGCAGAAAACTTCTCCGTTTTAAGCATATCGTTGTCATGTAAGCATTCCCTAAAAATTTTATTTTTCTTACAAAAACCAATCGCTTTACTTTAGAAGGCTTTAATTAACCCCCTGGAGTCGTATGGATTACTTTTATGATGGATGGATGCACTTTTTGTAACTTCAAAAACTCGGACACTATTGAATGCCATTACAAAGCTGGGAAGAGCCAGGACATTATTTAATATAAAGTGTTCGTCTGAAAGAAGATAGTCATATACACCTAGGATGGCTTGAGTGAGAGTAAATCATGAGATAATTTTCATTTTTGGTTGAACTACTCCTTTAACTTGCTTTAAGGATGTGTAGAAAATGTTACAGGAAAATGAGACAAAATACTGATTAAGACTCTCTTTTTTTTTGCAGTGTTGAGAAGTAGGAATGTGATAAGCTTAAATTGATATGCAACGCTTTCAATGCATCTCTTGACTTACTTTCAAGATATTCCGTAGTTCAAGAAACCGCTTGAAAATCTGGAATTACATTCCACATACCTCAAAAACAATTGAATTGGCACAGTTATCAGCCTGTGATCAGAATGACAGGTGCTGAGCAGCATAAGACAATTTCACAATTAAATGAATACAAAAAGAGGTGAAACACTGCATGGCATCGAACCCTCCCTCCACACTGTGAAATTCAATCACTGAAAATGTTTCTGTTGATCACTATCACCTTATGAAACGCATTAACACACTGTCTCCTCCATCTAATGAAAAGGTCAGAATGATAGAGGTTTGGATAAAACAGTGTTTGCCGCAACAAACACAAAATCTTGATATATTATCTCCTTATTTTCTCATACCACTGTCCACATGTGCCAGATCAAAATTTTTGATCTTTATACATTTTCACTAACAAAACATTTTCACGACATCAGCAAAAAATTGGCAAAGTTTATCACCATTGAATCAAAGGTGAAAACAAAAGCTCAGCTCTTAAAATGTTTCAATTTTCTATATGTAAAATGCATATTTCATACTGCTCTTTGTCCTGCCAGTAAGGCACTCTGCCCCATACAACTGGGTCCCACCCATTCATGCTAGAGAGACCCTGATCATGCCCATATCATTTAAAAAGACAATTTTTCCTCGTCTCGGCTCCCAGCTGAACCTTAACCGTGTCTTAACCAGGTGTGAGTGTCAAGCGATAAACCAAAGTGACCGGAATATAAAGTTCTGGATACAGATTAGCCAGTAATCATTTTCACGTTATGCTCGATAACCAATAAATGGCTGATATTAAAATTCCATACCATTTTGTTTAAATAAATTTAAAAATAAAACACTAATAACTTAAAATCATTCATTTTAAATACTACAAGTGAATTATAATGTACCGTATGAAAAATTTACATTTGCTAAAATCACATTTAACAGTGTTATTAATTATTTATAATTTTTAAGATTAACTTCGAGTGAGCGTTAGATGATGGCAAGAGAAATCTAAATGTAAAAATGGGAAATGAGCAGGCAAAGTTAAATACCCAATATTGAAATCGGCCAATAACCCGTATAGTGCCAAAATCTTGTACCAGGACTTTATATTAAGAAAGTAAATGGAGTCAACTGATTTCATGTTCACTTTGCCATAGCTAAATGCAATTGTAACAAGTGGCAGGAAATTTTGCCAAGTTCTACAAAAAATTATATGGTGACGTCTTGTTGGTCGTAAATGTTCTAAAATCCACATTTACATGTATGTATCCCCGCCCACAATTACATCTTATTGGTCTAAAATCTGCATTTACGTGTGTGTAGCCCCAACCATAATTATATCCCATTTGTCAAAAATCCACATATACGTGTATGTAGCCCCACCCATTATTACATCTGAGTCTAAAATCCATATTTACGTGTATGTAGCCCCACCCATTATTACATCTGAGTGTAAAATCCATATTTACGTGTATGTGGCCCCACCCATTATTACATCTGAGTCTAAAATCCATATTTACGTGTATGTAGCCCCACCCACAATTACATCTTATTGGTCCAAAATTCACATTTACGTGTATGTAGCCCCACCCATTATGACATCTCATTAGTCTAAAATCCTCACTGAAATGTATGTAGCCCCACCCATTATTACATCCCATTAATCTAAAATCCACATTTATGTGCATGTATCCCCGCCCACAATTACATCTTATTGGTCTAAAATCTGCATTAACTTGTGTGTAGCCCCAACCATAATTATATCCCATTGGTCAAAAATCCACATATACGTGTATGTAGCCCCACCCATTATTACATCTGAGTCTAAAATCCATATTGATATGTATGTAGCCCCACCCACAATTACATCTTATTGGTCCAAAATTCACATTTACGTGTATGTAGCCCCACCCATTATGACATCTCATTAGTCTAAAATCCTCACTGAAATGTATGTAGCCCCACCCATTATTACATCCCATTAATCTAAAATCCACATTTATGTGCATGTATCCCCGCCCACAATTACATCTTATTGGTCTAAAATCTGCATTTACTTGTGTGTAGCCCCAACCATAATTATATCCCATTGGTCAAAAATCCACATTTACGTGTATGTAGCCCCACCCATTATTACATCTGAGTCTAAAATCCATATTTACGTGTATGTAGCCCCACCCATTATTACATCTGAGTCTAAAATCCATATTTACGTGTATGTAGCCCCACCCATTATTACATCTGAGTCTAAAATCCATATTGATGTGTATGTAGCCCCACCCACAATTACATCTTATTGGTCCAAAATTCACATTTACGTGTATGTAGCCCCACCCATTATGACATCTCATTAGTCTAAAATCCTCACTGAAATGTATGTAGCCCCACCCATTATTACATCCCATTAATCTGAAATCCACATTTATGTGCATGTAGCCCCACCCACAATTACATCTTATTGGTCTAAAATCCATATTTACAGGTAAGTAGCCCAATTCATCATTACATATTATTGGTCCAAAATCCATATTGCTGTTGATTACACATCAAATACATTCTGACTAGATCTTTTTGAGCTATTTCACACATTTGGAGCAAACAGCCAAATTATGTCTTGTCGCACTTGGTTAAGACACGGTGAAAGACTACAGGTCTCCTGGTCTCAAACCAAACTGCCCTGAAAAACTCCCTCCTTTTTTAATTAGCTCTGCTAATTAGCTCCCATGAACTACGGAGCCATCAGGGACATGGGAATGAAGCTTGTGAGGTGTAAGATGGCACCCCAGATCCACAGTGGTGGCACACAGTACAGGGCCAATGAGGCCGGAATGATGCACTGAGGCTTCGGAAACATCTGCAGTCCTTCTTCAGTTCAGTTCAGTTCAACCATACTAATGGAACATATTGTCTTGGGTTCTAAAGGGATACGTCCATGCGGCAGATTTGGCGATTGATATGCATTTACCTCCTATAACTCAGCACGAATGGGTCGGCAAGATACTTTACCTTGTATCTCTCCATCATGGTGGCCTCCTTTTATATTTACTGTCAGTGTTTCACAATGTCTATGGTGACGTTTTTTTCCCATCAGACATATAACGAAACTCAATACTAAAACGTTGAAGTTCTCAACTCAGAAGTTTGTGTGTTTCTTCAGGAATCTCTTTTCATGCTACACATATATTTGCGATATTTGACCCCCAGTATCGCTAGAGGCTTGTTCTGAACATCTTGAAATGATACAAAAAATAAACAACCTCTACATGATAAACAAATAAAGAGAGCTTGGGTCCACAGGACGGAAGAACGAGGCGTTGAAAGTTCAGCTCGTTCCCCTGCAAGAAGTTTCCGCTCTGGATCCAGAATTAAACAGCGAGAGGGCGAGCCACGCGTCTTTGGCTGCCGTTCATCTGGATCGTCCAGAAAAACAGAAAACAAACTTGGATCAGCGACTATATGAAAAGCAAGTTGGATGCGACAATCCATTTGAGGTTGATGTGTCTCCATCTGTTCTTAATATTTTCGACTTTTATGATCCATCTTCTCTGTTTTTTAGGCTGTTCAAATCACAGCTCTTACAGGTGGACCTGCCACCCTTTGTTCCGCAGGCGAAGCCCCACAAAACTGACCATGAGGGGTGCCGTGATTGGTCCAGACTGTCACAGAATGCCACTGAAAGTTCAGGGTTTGAGGCTGGATGAGATGACGGGTGACGGCGAAGGGCAAGTGTCAAGCTAGCGGGGTGAGACTACTTCCGACAAGGCAGGGGCGGCTGGAGAGACAGCACTCCGGGAGGCGGCACTGTCTACCAGGAAACACAAAAAACCTGTGAATCACCCGATACACCTGACTGCACATCAAGGTTACTGCCAATGGACAGAACAGAAGTGTTGGGGAGCACTTCCAGTAGAAGCTAATTTAGCGTAACCGGTAAAGTAACAAAATGATACTATCCCTCATCCGTAATGTAGGTACGTTTGATTCATTTTAGTGAATTGGTTCATTTTGATTTTTTATGTAATGAACTTCTTCTAAAAATGATTCATGAGTCTGTGTGGCCTTTTATAAAGCTTTTGCATAGTCAAATATTTTATGAAATACTGCATTCATCACTGTATTTCCAACTTATTACATATCGAGATATGTATATATATAATTTTTATTATAAAAATTTGTGCTGTCAAACGTAACATTAGTGCTGTCAAACCCATCCAAAATAAAAGTTTGTTTACATATGTGTACCTGTGTATATTTATTATGTAAATATAAATACACACACATTCATGTATTTGGGTCATTGACGAAAGTGTAAAAAAACATAATGGAGATATGTTAATTTTGAATTTTTATTAAGTGTTAACAATGAGGTTATGTGGTTTTTATAATCAATTAACACTGCTTTTATAATTTTTTACAAGATGGACAAAATTTGTCACCAAAAAAGTCATTCGGTTTAACCAAAATTCGGTTTTACAGAATGACACTTTTGGTTATACCGAATGACGATATTTTCAAACAATGCTAACAGGCTGATATCTAGCTAGCTAGCAAAAGGACAATCAAACATTTTATATTTAGTAAAAAAAAAAGTTTAATATTACAACATTTTCCATGTTTATAGCGGTTGTACTGAATGACCTGATGTTTCGGGACATGCGTATGAGCAAGTGAAAACATGAATTTTTCTAATAGTTAAGAGATAATTAGTTACTTTGCTTCATGACCATGTGGTCCTTCGCAGGTGTCTGAATGATGTCACATCCTGTCACATGATATTGACCGCATGACTTGATCCAAAATGGTCCCTTTATATTGGTTACTCGGAATGACATCAATGAAATTAATTTTTCCAGACATTCTTTCTCATAACAAAGCATCGACTTCTACACGTTATTTTAATACCATTTTGCACTATGTTGATATATGATGATATAAAATCAAGCCAGAATAAAAAAATATATACATTTATTACATTTTAAGATATTTTAATCACAAATGAACTGGCTGTATTGGCCTTTGGACAGTTAAACCAAATGACCTTTTGACACTTCAAAATCTTTAATATACCTTTATATGTAGCAAAATATAATGTGTGTGTATTTATATATACATAAATCACGATTAATCGTTTGACAGAACTAATAAAAATTTATATAAATAATAAAATTACATATGTATTATGAAGGGCCAAACAGTAAATAATTTGTAGTTATATAAATATAAATGCAAATCTGAACGTATATTTATAACTCTGATATATAAATTCTGATATAATAATAACTCTGATTTATAAACAACTAAATATATACAGTAAATGCAAATCTAATTATAAATGTAAATCATTTATATCTAGTTATAAGCCTGAAAATATAAATTCTAATCTGAATATATAGTTATAGCTCTGATATATAAATGCAAATCAAAAATATAAATATAATTCCAAATATTTATTTATAAATCTAAAATTAAACTTCTAAATATATACAGTAAATACAAATATAAATATAAATCATTTATATGTAGTTATACATCTGAAATTATGCATGCAGATCTGAATATATAGTTATAATTCTGAATATATGAATGCAAATCATCAATATATCTATGTAAATCTGAATACATATAATTCCTGAATATGTAAATGTAAATGCTGAATGTATATTTTTGAATCCTGAATATGTACGTTTTATAAATGTGAATAAATAGTTTAAATATTTAATAATAACTTAATTAAATATAAGTTTATAAATATTATTAATATAAATTCTAGTTTTATTCATTCTAATTAGTGAAAATGTATCTGTTCAAGTTTAATGAAATCACTCTAATTGACCCTTTGCTAAGTTCCGCCCCCATATTTTTGCCCCCCATAATTTTACTGTATTTATAAATAATTAAACAAATACTTCTCTGGTGCTAAATAAATAATCTTCTAGTCATATATTTAAAACTTATTGTAGTTTAACTACTTTAACGCTTCCATCAGTTACAAAGTAGCTTCCCCAACACTGTCATACGCTCACATGCACACAGCGACACAAAACTACACACAAACACACTTTGCGACAAATCACAGTCTAGTTAAAAAATACTCAGACATGCAACGTATGCTATTGTGCCAATGCAAACAGAAACAGAAACAGAGAGAAAATCTACAGATATAGAAGAAACGCAAGCAGAAAGACGTGCAGGATGCCACGAACCGTGTCTTTAGTGTGTCCCATTATGAAGAAATAGGGTGAGGCTAGAGTGTCGCTTTTCATGCACATGGAAAGGTTGGTAGGTACCATCCCTACAGGACAGGAAGTAAAAGACTGAACTATTGCATTGCACAGAAGAGTTAGAAAAACAGAGCAGCTGATAGAGGAGAGGAGTTAAGACAACACTGGTTACAGGCTACCAGACGTTTCATCACTAAACGAAAGTTCACTGAAAGGTTTCATTGATAGTGAGTCATCAAAGGCTTTTAAGGTTTTAACAGAAAGCTTTCAGCTAAAGCAAACCGTCAAGATCACAGTGTACCACTTGAGCGATTGTTCCCCGGCGCACTCCAATAAGCACATTTATGTGCATTCGCTCTATTATTTTGGCCAAAATCAGCAGGTTTTTAGATTTAAAACATGATTATGAATTCTACGTTCGTCTGAAAAGCTGCTAATGGCTATAAAACTTTTCTTTTAAATTGAACAGCATTGGCTGTGCGTATTGAGATGCCCACCATATTCCGGTACCTGTCCCGTGCCCCTCTTCAACAGCAGACGCACTCGACGACCACCGGCCTTGATGAGCTCGATGGCACGGGCGTGACTCATGTCTCTCGTACTCTCGCCGTTAATTTCAATAATCTGATCTCCAACCTGTGGACATGAGGAAAATCAGGAGGGGATATTTTGAGTCAGGATCTTGTATCACCCTGAAGGTGTTTGTTGTATAATAATTGACCAATCAGAATGAAGTATTCCAGAGAGTTCTGGAATAAGAGCAAATGGGTCAATGATTTGATGCATCACTTTTTTGTCCAAAGGCCTTAATAATAATAAAAAACAAAGATATGACATCCAAAGTACAGTTGTGGTCAGAATTATTGGCACCCTTTTATTCAATACTTTTTGCAACTCTCTTTTGCCAAGATAACAGCTCTGGGTCTTCACCTATAATGCCTGATGAGTTTGGAGAACACCTGACAAGAGATCAGAGAACATTCCTTCATACAGAATCTCTCCAGATTCTTCAGATTCCAGCTCCATGTTGGTGCTTCTTCTTTTCAGTTCTCTCCACTCATTTTCTTTAGAGTTCAGGTCAGGGGACTGGGATGGCCATGGGAGAAGCTTCATTTTGTGCTCAGAGACACATTTTTGTGTTGGTTTTGATGTTTGTTTTGGATCATTGTCCTGATGGAAGATCCAACCACGGCCCATTATTGGATTTCTAGCAGAAGCGGTCAGGTTTTGATTTTTTATCTGTTGATATTTGATAGAATCCATGATGTATCCGAACAAGATGTCCAGGACCTCCAGCGGAAAAACAGGCCCACGACATTAAAGATCCAGCAGTATATTTAACTGTGGGCATGGGGTACTTTTTATCCCTGTTTGCACCAAATCCATCTGGTGGGTTTGCTGCCAAAATGCTCTTTTTTTAGTTTCATCTGACCATAGAAGCCGGTCCCGTTTGAAGTTCCAGTCTCTGGACTGAATATGCTGGAGATTGTTTCTGGATGAGAGCAGAGGATTTTTCTTGAAACCCTCCCGAACAACTTGTGGGGATGTAGGTGCTGTTTGATCATTTTTTTTAGGCATTCTGAGACTCAAGACTCAACTAATATCTGCAATTCTCCAGCTGTGATCCTTGGAGAGTCTTTGTCCACTCAAACTCTCCTCCTCACCGCACATTAGGACGATTTAGACACGCGTCCTCTTCCAGGCAGATTTGTAACATCTTTAGTTGACTGGAACTTCTTAATTATTGCCCTGATGGTGGAAATGGGGATTTTCAATGCTTTAGCTATTTTCTTACAGCCACTTTCGATTTTGTGAAGCTCAACAATCTTTTTTACTCATAAAAAATTCTAGGGGTGCCAATAATTGTGGCCAACGTGTTTTGGAGAAAAACATTTATTTCATAATGTGATTTTCCCCCCACTTTCAATTCTTTTCCTTCAATGAAAGGTTAGATTTTTGCTAATTTTATGAATTAAAGATCATATTATTATTATTATTCATATTATTCATATTATTATTATTATATCAGATTATTTTTACAGTCATCTTTGATCATATTTACCAAGGGTGCCAATAATTCTGACCACAACTGCATGTAAGGTAGTACAATTAGATCACTTTTATTGAATCCAAAAGGTTTTAATTATATTTTGCAACATGTAAAGGTATTTTAAAGATTTTGAAGTGTCAAAAGGTCATTCGATTTAACCGTCCAAAGGCCAATACAGCCATTTCACTTGTAATTAAAATACCTTAAAATGTAATACATTTTGGTAAAACCGAATGACTTTTTTGGTGACAAATTTTGTCCATCTTGTAAAAAATGACAAAAGCAGTGTTAATTGATTATAAAAACGACATAATCTCATTGTTAACACTTAATAAAACTTCAGAATTAATTATATCTCCATTATGTTTTTTTACACTTTTAAAAACCTTATTCGTCAATGACCCAAATACACTATCGTTCAAAAGTTTGGGGTCGGTTCCATTTTTTTTTATGTCTCTTAGTCTCTTCAGCTCACCAAAGCTGTATTTATTTGATCAAAACACAGTAAAAAGTTGTGAAATAATATTACAATTACAAATAATTGATTACTATTTTAATATATTAAAATGTGATTTATTCCTTTGATGGCAAAGCTGAATTTTCAGCATCATTACTCCAGTCTTCAGTATCACATGATCCTTCAGAAATCATTCTAATATGCTGATTTGGTGCTTAAGAAACATTTCTTATTATTAACATTTCAATTTTGAAAACAAATGTGCTGCAAAAATATGCTTCACATTTTTGTGGAAAATTTTTTTCTTTGATGAATAGGAAATTCAAAAGAACAGAATTTAATTGAAATAAAAATCTTTTGTAACATTATAAATGTCTTCACTCTCACTTTTGATCAAATGAATGCATCCTTGCTGAATAAAAGTATTAATTTCTTTAAAAAAATAAATAAATCTAACTGACCCCAAAATTTTGAACTAAATTAATATAATTTTACATCAAAATTTTTTTCAAAGGGTGAAATGTTCAAAATAGATCTTAACAGTTTGAGTGTGAGACTCCCATTATAAAAGTGCAATTATCAAAGCCTTTTCCATCTAACAGTTTGAACTGATAATCTCAGAATGTGTCTGAAGAGTTTTCTCACCCTCATTCTGCCGTTGCGGATCGCAGGTCCGTCCTCAGCCAGTCTCAGCACAAACAGGTCCATCTTATATTCCCGTCCTCCGCGAATACTAAAGCCAAATCCCTTCACACTTTTCTCCAGTTCCACAGTGAAATAGTCATAGTCCTGGAAAAAGAAATCAAAATAAAATAAATAAAAAAATCTAAGTGTGGCACGTTTAAGACAACCCCCACATTTGACTTTTATTTAGCTTTTATCTAATTTAAATGAAGTTACATTTAATATTAATTTCTACTTATTTACTTATTTCTAAAATGACCAATAATTACATTTAAAATCATTATATGAGATCAAACTGCATTTAAATATTTGTGTGTATATATATTATATACATATATATATGATGTCAAGTAATATTTTTATGTAATAAAATGAGCAGTTTCACCTGTGGTCTGTAATCAGCGATGGAGTGTTGTCTGTAGTCTATCAGAGCAGGTGGGTGTCTGTACTCCATGGTGGGTGGCTGTCTGTAGTCTGCTACAGGTGGATGTCTGTAGTCCACCGGGGGCTGTCTGTAGTCCGTGTATGCAGCTTGGCAGATATCGGGTTTAACATCCTGCCTGGCTTTTACTTCCGACCTGTAGTTACCAACAAGGTCAAATGAAGTGATCCTGTCCCGCAATTCAACAGGCTGAATAACTTCAGCTACACATTTCCCACAGAACTCAAGTTCAATCCACCTAAACTCTCTGGAAATGTTGCTTTAAATACTTTAATGTCCTATGTATAATAAAAACAACATATTTTACATCTAGCAGTGACCTTTTCTTCTCTCTGACCATGTGACCAGGGCTTTGCTCATGTCTCAGTTCCCATTTTTCACAATGCATAAATCAGAGTAGTCTTGAGCCAACCCTGGGAAAAAATGTGCAAACCCTGCCTAAGAGGAGAATAATGTATTATTGAAGAGGTAAATAATTTATCATGAAGTGTTAAGTGATGTTACTCAGGCTGGTGTGAGAGAAAGACAGCAGGAGCTCGAAGTGTTATGTGAGACTGCCCAAGGCAGCTGGGTTGAGTGCAAAGACTACCTGAGAGAAGCCCTTAAACAAATGTGGACATATGGACAAAAAAACAGGAATAAAATGAAGAGATTTGGATGTGTCAGTCTCTTGAAGTATGTCAAGAACATGCCCGACTCGTTTCACCCAAAAAAGTCATTTTATTAATTAAAATTTTTTTTTTATAACATTTTAATAACACTTTAATTCATTTATATTTTATATCTAGCAAACAATGGAACATGTTTTTTGTACCAATGAAGATTGAAATATAAAAAATTTAATATAATTTGTCCAAAAAAGCAATAATGAAAAACAACATTAGATATTGTTTAAATTGTAAACTAAATTGTAACTATTTATATTTTTAAAAATCAATGTAATTTTTATTGTAATACATGAGAATTGCCATTTAGAACTGATAATTACATAATTCAAAAGTAAAACATCTGGATGAATTATGGTCATATGAATTTGGGAAGAAAAGTGCACAATTGTGATGAAAATAATGTTATCATGGAAGAAAACATCTTGGTATAAAATTATATAAATACAATCTTCGTTTTCTTTATGCAATATAAATATAATGTGCTGTGATGAAACTGGCAAAAAAAAACTACAACATAAAAACAGTCAGATGGATGGATGGATGGATGGATGGATGGATGTATGGATGGATGGTGGATGGATGGATGGGTGGATGGGTGGATGGATGGGTGGATGGATGTATAAATGGAGGGATGGGTGGATGGATAAATGGATGGATGGATGTATAAATGGATGGATGGATAAATGGATGTATAAATGGATGGATAAATGGATAAATGGATGGATAGGTGGATGGATGGATGGATGGATGGATAGATAAATGGATGTATAAATGGAGGGATGGATGGATGGATGGANAAACTGGCAAAAAAAAACTACAACATAAAAACAGTCAGATGGATGGATGGATGGATGTATGGATGGATGGTGGATGGATGGATGGGTGGATGGATGGATGGGTGGATGGGTGGATGGATGGGTGGATGGATGGATGGGTGGATGGATGGGTGGATGGGTGGATGGATGTATAAATGGAGGGATGGGTGGATGGATAAATGGATGGATGGATGTATAAATGGAGGGATGGGTGGATGGATAGATAAATGGATGGATGGATGGATAAATGGATGGATGGATAAATGGATGTATAAATGGATGGATAAATGGATGGATGGATAGATAAATGGATGGATAGGTGGATGGATGGATGGATGGATAGATAAATGGATGTATAAATGGAGGGATGGATGGATGGATGGATGAATGGATGCATAGATAAATGGATGGATGATGGATGGGTGGATGGATGGATGGATGGATGGATGGATAGATAAATGGATGTATAAATGGATGGATGATGGATGGGTGGATGGATGGATGGATAGATAAATGGATGTGTAAATGGATGGGTGGATGGAAGGAAGGATGGATAAATGGAAGGATGGATGGAAGGAAGGATGATGGATGGATAAATGGATGAATAGACAGACAGACAAGGATAGATAGATAGATAGATAAGATTTTTTTCTGTTCAAGTTTTAATATTATATTTGACATGACAAACAGTACCTGGTGTCATGAAGGTACAGCTGTGGTGGTACCGGCACTGATCCGATGGAGGTGGGTTGAACCCCCGGCATGCCTGGATCCACAACAGGAGCAGCCTGAGTCACCACTGAGCCCGACTGCATGGCCTCCAGGCCGGGCTGACTCACAGAGAGACTGCTTTGAGTCACTGGTGGGCTGCTGTGTGGAGCTCCAGGGCCCGACTCCATCAGCAGAGGGCTGGGCTGTGTGGTGGCCGGGCTGGGGTGGGGCGCTGGTGGGCTGGGATGAGCCACGGTCGGGCTCTGCTGGGCTGCTGGGCTGGAGGGGCTGTGCTTCTGGGCCACCATGGGACTCTGCTTCTCCGATGTAGGGGCCGAATGAGCACCGTTTACGTCTAGGGCACAAAATGACTGTGTTTTCAAAGGAAGAAGACAGAAATATTTCTTTATTGTAATGTACTCTGATCGTACCTTCCTCTGGGATGATGTGCAAGGTGACAGTGAGTCCAGCGTCTTTGATCAGCTTGACAATGTCAGCGTGAGGCATGTTGATAATAGACTGACAGTTGACGGCCATAATACGATCACCAACTTTCAGCTTCCCACAGCGATCGGCCGGACTGCCCTCGATGATGCGACCGATCTTATGTGGCACAGCTACAAAACATGAATGTGGATTTTATGAAAAATGGTACTAAAATAGGTTTCATTTG